>JAUMHM010000071.1:31186706-31235974 GCA_032362435.1 Melikaiella ostensackeni | reverse complement strand
CGCGGTCGAGGCAATTAAGTTTTCCCTCTTACCGACTTCCATTCTGAGCCGAGAATCGTTAAATTATTATAGACCTCAAAGTTGGGACGTCACACTTTGTACGCGGAACCTTGACTAATCTTTCAGGATGGCATTTCAACGTTCTTTGACAGCATCGGACCACCTACTAAATAAATTTTAATTTTGCTTTTATTAAATCAATAAAGAGTGAGACCTTAAAAATAAAAATAAATTTAAATTTAGCGCCGGACCACCTAATAAATAAATTCAAATTAGCGCTGTCCAAAGAAGCCATCAGCATCAACAACAAAGGGCCATGACGTCACATTAATTTCACTTTGGCAGTTGGCTACATGGAATTCGCTTTCGACAAACTTCAGTTCAGTGTTGCCGATGCTCCTGATTTTACATGAGATATCCTGCTTTTTGAATAAGTCTCATGATCTCCTGATTTTCTGTTAAAATCTCCTGCTTTTGTATTGTCGGGTAAAAAAATAAGTCAAACTCTAAGGGTGGAATCCCATGCAGACGCAAAATGCGCTGCGCAAAACGAACAGCCAATGACAGAACACCTTTGAGAAGACAAATCTAAAGGTGTTCTGTAATTGACTGCTCATTTTACGCTTAGCGTTTTGCGCCCACATGGGTCGGCACCCTAAGGTAATCTCCCCATTGGTCAACGAAGCTTGTAACACATAACATCAATTCTGCTTTCTCATTGATGGAATTTTTTTTATTGATAAAAATCGCGATATGACTACATTTATGAAACTTATCATAGACCTCCAGTAAATTTAAGACTGCGAGCAGATGAACGTTTCATTGAAACATTGAAACTTTCAAATGTTTTACAACCAAAACTTCATCATTTTTTCATAAAACTTGTCATTGTCTTGAATGAAAAACTGAAAGTGGCTGATTTTAGTGTTAAAAAAACTATATTTAAATGCAAATATATTTTATTTAAATGTTTTGAAAATATTACATTAAAAAAATTTGATCGTAGACTGAAAGTTGCGGTTGTAATATTATTTCATAGAACTATTGAAGAAATATTTAAAAGAAAAGGATATTAATTAAATAAAAAGAATATAATTGCATGACAATTTTGCAGTATTTTTTTAATAAGAAAAACAAATACCTGCGTTGAAAATAAATAAATGTAAAGAGCTGTGATAATAATTAATTAATTCTTCAATAAAAAGATGATTCCTCAAAAACAGTATTTTCTTAATTTATTTGTATATCATGTTATTTATTCTTATAATATCTTCGATATTAAAAAATGCACAAGACAATAAATATCTCCATTATTTCAATAAATGATATTCATTTATAAAAATATTCGTGAACAGTCATTGATATAATTATTTTAATAATATGATGGTAAAAAATAATGAAGAAAAAAGTCTCATGCAAATGGAATTTGAATTTTCCCGGGAAAAAGAGCAACTAGCTGCGCCATCTAGTTGCCCATTATCTGTAATAGTGATGCTCATTAGCGCCACTGATTTGTGATCTTATTGGTTCATTCCTTTGTAATATTAGCCTTGTTAATGTCAAAAAACAATTTATTTAGCGTCATTTTACAAATATTCAATGAAAATTGAACAATAAACAATATTTTACAACATTATCGTGATAATACTTAATTTTCTCCATCTCCTGCTTTTTTTTCAAATCTCATTATAAAAAACTCCTGAACTTTATTCCGACCCAGCGGCAACACTACTTCAGTTAGTGTCAGTGCGCGCAAAATGGCGGACGGTGACATAGATTTATATGCCGACGATCTAGAGCAGGATTTTGCTCAGGTAATACTCAAAACATTATTTTTTTCCCGTAAAATAGTTCAGAGAGATACCCAATCAATCTCCTAAAACGTATTTTATTTTTCTCATTCCACCAAAAACGTACTCTTATCGATTCAACTTTTCGGCGTCCTGCGCTTTTAAGCCACACGCCACACGTTTCCAACATTTTTCTAATGATCGTACCGGTTTTTTCCAAAGAAATCAATACTTTTCTAAGTTAAAGATTCAACTTATTGAGATTTCTGCGAGATCATAAAAAATGTGTTTGTATTTAATTTTTCTCAGCTTTGGTAAAGGTATTGAAAAAGGCGGTTTTTTTGCACACGATCAAGTTTTAAAAATTTTCAAATCATAAAGACTTATTTTTTATTATTACATTTGTTTTTGTGTAGAGGATTTGGTAAATTTTTGACAGATTTGTTTTTCCCGTTTTTATATATACTTATTTGCGGTAAACATCGGGTTGCAATTTTTAGGTTAGGGCAACTTCCGTCTAAAGATTTCTTTGGTACAATGTAAATAACGTAAATAATTAAGTTATTTAGAAAAGCATTTTTTCAAAAAAAAAAATATGTGCTAGTTTATGGAAAAATGCATATAGCCAATGAAAAAATCCTGTTTTAGATATTCAGGAATTTATTTCATTCTGTGAAATGGAATTTTCATTCCGAGTCTCCAACGACATTTAAAAAATGAAATTAGTGATTGGATTTCATTATTTATTGATAATAATTTCAATTTTAATTTTGACGAATGCTGGTCAGAAAAAATCCATCTCGGCCTGGGTTTTAATATTAGGTTCCGGGTATAAATTATTAATTACTGCTTAATCGTCATTACATTTTATTTCTATCTTCACAATATTACGTTAGATTGCAATCGAATTAAATATTGATTCAATTTATAATTTTGAAGAAGGGAGGACCTGTTTCTTATAATAAATATCCCCAAGGTTTATTTTTTATTATCAGTAATAAACAAAAGCACTATCAGCATCAGTTTCTAAATTGCGAAATCATTAACTTTACTGAATCGTTCAGATTTTAATCTCTATGGCTGTAATTTTTTTTTTCAAATAGATAATTTTGTTCTTTTAATTAAGGATGAATTCGCTGGTGACGGTGTGGATTTATATGATGACGTTATTGCGGCACCTTCTGATCGAGTATCAGTCAGCGAAAAGAGCGATCGAGGTGATCGAGACAATAGATCTCCGATTGAAGAAACCAATGGCAACTCTTCTTATCACCAGCTCGGAAACAATATTCAACCTAATCAAGTTGGTCGCAGACATCAACTCTATATTGGAAATTTAACTTGGGTAATTACATTTTTAAGTTCCTCGATTTTACCGTTTATTTCAGTGACAGGAAATCTCCAATTGATTGTTCTCTAACATCCAATTTATGAATTTCATAGAATTCGCAAATCCATTGAAATTAAAATTTCTTTCAAAATTTTCTGTGCTTAATTTTGCTTTCATGGTGACAGACTTCACAGCCTGACCCTTATTTCTCCTAAATGTTCCCTATTTGGAGCATTTTCCCTAAATCTCCTCTAATTTGTATAAAAGTCCTCTATTTTAGATGAAAATTATGAAAACGTCTCGAGGGGTTGATCACTCTTGAAATGTAGCGTACGTTCCTTCCTGAACTTTTGGAATCAGAATTATTTTGGTATTTTTATTGTTTAAAAAAATTTCCAATATTCACGTTTACGAATACACTGAAAGTCCCTAATGAGGCGGTCCGCCATGTGCCCGAGGCAATTTTAGGCAAGAACCAAATTCGAACTCTTATGGGACTTTCAGTGTATGTAATTTTTTAATAAAAAAAATGTAGTTTTATAGCTTCAATCATAATTCATTATTAAGCAGTAAAAACGAGGGTAAACACTATTTATTCTTGGATTGGCGACTCCTTTCTTATAAATTGAAACTGCGAAATACCATCTGGTACCATCATCATAATGAACAAACTTGATATTTTAGAAAACAAATCACTGTAAGAATTTCAAGTTCTAATATAGTTTTGTTATCTCATATATAGAAATGCTCTTAATAACTGTAAAATCTTTGATATTTCTTGAACTCTTTTGAAGTCCCTGTAAATATTTGGAAATATTTTTAAGTCTCTTGAAATGTTGAGTTTCTATTCAAAAATGTATTTTTATAGCTTCAATCGTAATTTATTATTGACAGGTAAAAACGATTTATTCTCGGATTTATTAAATTATGAATTGAATAGGAATTTTTTTGAGTGAATTAACGAATCCCTTTTTACAAATTAAATCTGCAAAATACCATAATTATAATAAGCAAACTAAATATTTTAGAAAGCAAATCATAATTTTAAGAATTTCAAGTTCTAATATAGTCCTTCTTTTTAAATAATAATATAAATATTCTTAAGAACTGTGAAATGAAGGGTGGCACAGCAAAACGAATCAACCCACGTTTTGTCGAAAATGCGATTATTAGGTAGGAAATTCTAAATAATTCAAAAACACATCCTCACCAAAGGATTCTTTTATCAATCTTTTTTTCGATTATGCAAAAAAAAATTTATTAATTGTACCGAGACCAAAAGGAACTGGTTGACTTCTTTTAATCAAACTCTTTTCACTTCAGTTCACAACTAATAATCTAGAAAACGAATTCTAAGTTTTTAACTTTTCACTTCAGTTCACAACGAATAATCTAGAAAACGAATTCTAATTTTTAATTAAATTGAAAATCAGATTTTATAGAACGTTTTTTGTCTCCTGAAAATAGTCCAAATGTAGGTTGATTCGCTTTGCTGTGCCACCCCTCAAATCTTTCAAATCTTTTGAAGTCTGTTGAAATCTCTAGAAATCTTAAAACCCGTGTACACTCAAAATTTGAGTCGAAAAAAGATCAATGTCAATTCTACTCCATAAATGATGCTAAAAATGTATTTATTGCATCAGCTAAACACTTGATAAATTTCATCGAGGATATTAAAGAATTAAAGTATTTTCTATGCCTCTTGTCTGAAAAATATTAAGAAACCGGAAAGCTGTCGTCCATTAAGAAAATATAGCGAAGAAATGAAAGCAAAATGAAGAATTTTGTTATCTCAATTGAATTTTTATAACATCAATAATTATAAAAGATGTAACTTGAAAACAGTAACGCATTGTTTCCAGGTTATTAAAAGTTGTTTTAAACTTTTCAACTCCCCTATTTGCCCTAAAATATTATTTAGGATCACTGTGAAACCTGTGGTGTATTTATAAATAATCAAGCTCTATACCATTTTTAAAAATGCAAAATTATGGTATTTTAACATTTTTGATTCAGTGGACGACTGACCAAGATATAGCAGATGCGGTTCAAGGAATTGGCGTCACTGACTTCGTCGAAGTTAAATTTTTCGAGAACAGAGCCAATGGACAGTCAAAGGGTTTCTCTGTTGTTTCTTTGGGCTCAGAACAGAGCATGCGAATGTGTATGGACAAGCTTCCAAAGAAGGAACTCCATGGGCAGCATCCGGTCGTTACATTCCCTACCAAGCAAGCTTTAAACCAGGTAAATAGCGGGAACTTTAATTTTGGGACTCCTTGTGTGTAATTAAATAAGACACGAAGAATTTTTAATTAATTAAACCTTTTTTTTATTTGCAGTTCGAGTCACAGTGCAAAACTCGACCGTCTCCCTCTCCTCAGGCGAATCAAAATCAACGCTCCCACAATTCTCACAGGGATCAACCGATGTCGCCTCACCAGCAACATCCACAACACCAACCGCATCCGCAACATATGCAACAAAATCATGGTCATCGGGGAATGATGATGGGACCTCCGCAATATGACGTAAGCTTTCCACTTTAAATGAATGACTGAATTTATTTCTCAACCTCGGACTTTAAATTCAGAGTAGCCGCTGGACCGGAAAACCGGCAATTTTTCGAGACCGGGAAATGACAGTGAATTTCATATCGCATGATATAATACAATTTTAAATAAGTTCGACTTCAACTTTTTTAAAATGTTAAGTTCAATTTTTAACTTTTTCAATTATGAAATCATTCAGTTTACAATGCGTAATTATAAAATCTTTTACTTACAAAATTTCCCATTTGAGGTTGTCATTTTTAAGCGTACTTTTTCAATTTAAAAAAATTTTTTAAATAAGCTTTGAAGACTTAATCAATTAAAAATGAAAGACATTTAAAATTGAACAGTTTTGATCAAACACATTTTAAGTTGATCAACTGTCAATATAAATTGATTGATGATTTTAAGATTGTACTGTACTTTGAGTATTGAAAATTTAACAATAATTTATTTTACAAGTCGATTCTGAATCTGTTCAAATTAAACAAATTACAGATTTTAATTTAAAAATTGAACGGTTTCAATTTTAATTGTTCGATTTGAAAAAATTTCAATTTTCAAGTGAATGTGTTGAATTTTTATGTATAAATAATAATTGAACAATTATTAATTTTAAACGACTTAAAATTGAAATAATTTAACTTCTAATTTTAAAAGTGCCTAGTTCAAGAAAAATTAAAATCGTTCATTTTTTAATGTTTCTAACTTAAAATTTCTTCAAATGATAGCGTGGATTTATATTTTTTTACCAGAAATGTTTGAACTGTACAGTTTATAAAATTACTTTATTTTGCATTTTAATGGCATTTAATTTAAAATTGTTGAATTGAAAAGTGTTAAAAGCTTCCATTTTATACGTATAAATTATTCAGCGTTTGAATTAAAAATTTCTGAACTGAAAATTGTTTAAGCTTCAATTTTAAAACTTTAAAATTCAAAAGAATTCCACTTTGAGTGGTTTAGTTCGCAGTTCAATTTTGATTACTTCAAATAAAAAAAAAATTAGCTTTAAGATTTCGAATTTTTTATTTTCAATTACCGTGAAAATTTTTGGCGAACCGGAAAATGACCGGGAATTTTTTTCTTCTACTGTAGCGACCACCCTGAAATTGTAATTCAAATTTTTTAATAATTGAAGTTCAATATTAATTCAAAACCAAGGGCCCAGACTCACGCCACTAGTGCCACAATTTCTTTAGTTTACGTTGAAAAATCTTTTCGAACTTCTTCGCTGATTGGCCAAAACAACATGTCTACCATCTCAAGTACAGAAATATGTACCGGAAAATAGTCCCAAAGGCTCAAAAAAAAATACTTAGAATATTTTTAATTCATTTAATCTTCATTTCCATCTTAGGTCTTGAATTATATATTTTTCAATTTTTTTTTTAATTTTACCATTTTTACTTGTAACACTTATTGGTCGAGCATTTGAAAGTTAAAAACATTCGAAATCGAATAATAATTCCAAATTCGACTATTAAAACATAAACAAATTCATTGGTTTTTCAGTCGTGCTGTTTCGTGTAATTTCCAAATGAAAGCCTTAATTGTCGAAATATTTTAATGAATTGAATATTGGCCAAAAATTTTAATTATGTCAGATTGAAAGAGTTTTTGAAAATCAGCAATTTGATTTAATGACATTTAAGAGTAAAAAATATCAAATTGAAAGCGTTCAAAGTCCAAGAAGCTTAGAATTGAATAATTTTAAAATAAATAAGTTTCAAATTGAACAATATGAGAATGTGAATGACTTTGAGAATAAATAATACTAATGAAAGGAATTTATCTTCTATTACTAACAAAAATTTAAAATTCAAATGTTTTCTGTTTTGAAAATATGTAGTTAAACTTAGAAATCTTTCCCAATTAATAAGACTTCTGATAGAAAAGATTCGAGTTTGGAAACGATTGAAATTTAATTTAAACAATAGCACAGAAAATTGAAATTTTGTAACTTTTCAATCGGTGAAATAAATACAAAAGAAATCTAGAACCTAGAAATTATTGCAAATTGAAAAAACCTTTATATTAACCAAATTTTAAAATTCAGGCAACTCAATTGAAAATATGCTGTAAACTATGAACTTGTCTCATTTAAAAATAACGCAAGTTGATAAATTAAAATTTTTTAAAATAAACTTTTAGGCGTGAGTCAAATTATTCATGTAAGGATAATAATTAAGATATGGGCATCCGTGAAATTGAAATCTAATTTATGTTTAAGTAATACAAAGTATGTAGAAATTCCTAGGATTTAAAAATACTTCAAAATTAATATGATCGTGTTTGGAATTTATTAATTTTATTGAATTATCCTGAAAAAGTCCTAGAATTTGGAAATCTAATTTCTGTAACAACCCTGGTGTAAGAAATTGAATTTAAAAGTTAAAAAAAAAAATTTATCATATGGTAACAAAGCAGCAAAATAGTATTTTTAAAAGTTAAGTTTAGAATGTACACCAAAACAATGTTTAAAAAATTCGAAAACCTCCATAAAGTGCAGAATTATCAGTATAATTTTATGGAATTTTTTTATGATATTGTTTTGTTTAATTTTCATATGCTTTATTAGTTTAAAAAAAATGTTTTAATGGTTCTAGCTATTTTGAAGTTTCAAGTCTGTGTCTTAAGTTCACAGTTTATTTTATTTGTGCAAATATAATTTGCAAATCCATAGGATTTTATGCGAGAAAGAAGCTAATTGATGTTACTACATATTGTTTATTGTTTGATATATTTGTCTATACGTATAGGGTTGATTTTCATTTTCTTCGTTAAAAAACACAAAACTCAAGTTACAAATTGAAGTTCATTTTGTGAAAGTTTTATACTGTGTATTCCTAAAGAAATACATTTTTCGAAAACTCGTTCAATTTTTTCAAAAGAATTCTAGTCGATACAAGGCCTGCGGGTTTTATATATAAATTCATAATAATAATAAAAAAATTAATGACACTATTTTGCTACTATTTTTCAAAGTTTATGTCACTATTGACAGTGTTTTATCTGTGAAGTGAGTCCGAGCCCAGGATACCTTATATTTCTGAGAATATTAAAATATGAATAGACTTAAGTACAATAGAAAATCCTGTTATTTTTTGTATTAATGTGATTTAAAACCAAAATAGGGACCGAGACAAGGTCAGAGAATGCCACCACCCGGGATGGGACCGCAAGGACCTGGGGGACCGCAACAAGGTCCGCCCCGCATGCACGGACCTCCGATGGGCCCAGGTCCTGGTGGTCACCATCCACTTCCGGGTCATCCTAATCAGGGCCCACCACCTCCAGGGTATCAGCAAGGACCCTGGAATGGACCCCGGACAAACGGACCTCCGAGAGGTCCGACTGGACCTCCACAACAAGGGATGCAAGGCCCGGGACCTGGACAACGACCCCCTCCGGGCATGGTGAACGATTTCGTAAGTTGGATTAATACAAGTTAATGCCTGAAAAATATTGTTTTAAATTGTCCGTGATCTGTGGACATCATACACTTTTCTCTTAGGAGGATAATGACTGAAGGTTATGTAGGTGGTCTGTGTATCCTAATTGTAAACAAACCTGTGGGCACTCGAGGTGAACTCGTGCAAAATATTTCAAGTGTAGTTAAAAATTAGAGCATTGAACACGATCTGGCTGCTAATCCTGGCAAGACCGGAGTTTTTTACTTCAGGGTGAGCCAGAAACCGCTTATGGAGAGCATTTACAAGAAAGAAATGAAGACATGAAAATGACAAATGGATAAGCCACATACTTCTATTGTTTTGAGTAAATTTTCTATCATGTAGTATATAAATCTTTATTTTTTGTTCCTTATCCAGTTGTGTTCGTAAATTTTTTTATTCCAGTGAGGTTATGATTTTGACAGTCCTGGAAAGTGATTTTGAGTCGAAACGCGCAAGCGCAACAGCTAGAAAAAGCAATCTTGCTCAATGTGCGCAAGCGCAGCAGCTAGAAAAAGTAATCTTGCTCAAAGAACGCAAGCGCAGCAGCTAGAAAGAGTCTTTTTGTAACTGCTTTTTACCACGGTTTCAGAATTGGTCACTTCTCGCACTCTATATGTACATGCCTCAAAAAGCGAACATTCCTTGCATGTGTTACAAAAATTATATTTATTAAAACTAGTTCTAATTTTTTAACTACGAAATTCTTGATAATTTTAAAACCCAAGAATCTAACGATGAAATTTGGACAATACCCTCTTAAATGTCTCCATTTAAATTTAAATATATATATATATATATATATATATATATATAAATGAGAATGAAAAAGAAGGCAATCTCCAAATCCCGTTCCTTCTTTTTTTCTCTCGTCTTTTTTTTTCTTAATCACAATCAAAAAAAAAAAATTTGAAAAATCTACCAACCTTTCGCTAATCATTCAACGCCCTTTGCAAATCAGTAAAAACAAATTATTGTTTAAAATTTGAATGGAGACATTTAATATTGTGTTGTCCAAGTTTTATCTTTAGATTCTTGTTTTTAATTTGCTAGAATTTTGTAATTGAATTTAAATGTTGGACATTGAAGAGGAATTCAAATTGTTTCCTTATAGAGGGAGGTTTGTTATGTCGTAAATTTTCAAATCTTTTTTGACATAATTCGACCCCAGGAACTCGAAAATGCAATTTTTAAAAAAAGTGTGTGTAACTTCTTCAGTTTACCATATCTCGAAAAGTAAAAGAGCTTATGATCATGAAAGTTGGACGAGTTGTAGCTCCAATTGAAGATTTTTTTTATTTTCAAAATACAACAATACTATATCTGATGTATTTCGTTCGCTTCTTCGAGACGCATTGATCAACCTATTGTTGAACCTTTTATGAACTACTAGTACCGTTTTATGATGTTTCAAAAAAAACTTTTATTCTGTTTATATGAGAAAAACTTTGTTGATATTAGTAATACTACGATACTGTATGTGATATATATTTGTTCTTGTCTTCAAGACGTGTCGAATGACCTATCGACGAACCTTCCCTGACCGCTTATGTTCTAGCAATACCAATTTATAAATTTAAAAAGTATATTGTTTATTTTGTTTATATGATTAAAACCTTTTTAATATTGGGGATATAACAGTACTGTATGTGATGTATTTGTTCGCGTCTTTGAGACGCTTCGATTGACATACTGACGAACCTTTCATGACCTTCCATGATCTACCAATAACGTTTTTCAATTATTCAAACAAATTTGTTGGCTTCTTTATATGAGGAAAAATTTGTAGATATTAGAAATACAGTTTAAAATAAATCAGATAAGTGCCACAAACGAATATTGAAACTCATTTTTTTTGTTAATTTTCTTATTATGAAACCTCCCTCTATGAGGGAGCAAATCCATTTGATGTCCATGAGGAAGCAATGTGCTCTTAAAATGAACACAAATAAATACACTGATAACGAATACACGCACAGTACTTCGCAGCAGTATTTTTGATTGTTCTGAATTTAATGTCTTTAATTTCAATTTTCTATGTCTCTATCAGTATCATGGTGGCCCACCTGGACCTCCAAATCAAGGAACACCCCGTGGCCCACCTGGGCACCCTGGCCCTCCACCTGGTGAACTCCGAGGAGCTCCTCGAGGTCCCGAGTGGAATCGACAACCAGGTTAGTCAAATTATACTTATAACTCTAAAATGAGTCAAGTATGCTATTCATTTTCCATCCACTTTCGTTCTTATTCCTTTTCGGGGATTTCTTCTTTGGAATTCATTTTGAATCTAGTTTCTATCCTGCATTCGTCTTCATTCAATTATTTTGTATCAATTTGATAGCTCAATAGGTTTCGCGGTTATATTAATAAAAGTAGAGCAAAGTAGTAAAATACTGAAGGTCCAATTGAAATCAGGAATGCATCACGGGCCTCAGGGACCATCAGGGTTCCCTCCGCATCTACACATGCAAGGCCCTCTGCAGAGAGGACCTCCGTCAGGTCCTATAGGTGGTGAGCGTCTTCTCTGATAATCACTTGAGATCCTTTTTAATATCTTAAATCTTTCTGATGTGGGTTTTGTGAAAACTTCGAAGTATTTTTCTAGTCTTGAAAATTATATATGTGGGGCTTTCAAAAAAAAATTCACTACAAACGAAAAGAGAAGATAGAACAAAATGTACGGTAGAATGGGGCAAATCGAGTTACCCCAAGATTATTTGCCTCGTTCTACAATACATTTAAGTGTAATGTAGTATAGAATTATTAATCAGATTTGCCGTCGCGTTATTAAGTGTATTTAATATAATCAGCAGAATCTGTCTTTGAAATTTCTTTAAAAGCAGTGTCGATTTCTTTATTCTTAGGCATGATGCAAGGGCCCGGAGGAATGCCACCAGGTCATGGAATGCAACCTCAGGGACCTCAAGGACCACCTGGAGGACCAGCACCTCATGTAAATCCAGCGTTCTTCCAACAGGGTCCTCCCCATCAAGGCCCCCCCGGACCACCTCATGGTCCTCCACATGGTCCACCTCATGGACTACCTCACGCTCAAGCTCATGGGCCACCTCCACCCCATAGCTATGGCCCACCAGTACAGGTACGTTTCATTTTGATAATGCTTATAATTTTATTTTACAATCAGTTGCAATATTTTACGTCTCTCATATAAAACATTTAAAATTCAATTTGGAAACATATAAGTAGAGTGAACCCTTCATCTTGTTATTACAATGTAACATTAAATAAAAAATTCTGTGAAAGAAGGAACGCCTTTGAAATCTGCTGGGATTCGAACCCAGCACCTTTCGTTTTCAGGACGACTGTTCAACCAACATGGTAGAGCAGTCGTCCGACAAACGAAAAGTCCTAGGTTCGAATCCCAGCGGAGTTAGAAGGCGTTCCTTTTTTCACAGTAAATTTTACACTGCAGTCTCGCTATAGAGACCGTCTCGGGGGTACCCTCAATGGCCTTTGTTCTATCTCGGGACTCTCCAAACCATAAACAATCAGGGCCGTATGAACCATTTCTGTTGGAGTTTTGTTTTAAAAAAATATTTTTTTGTGTTCTTGCCATTTTGATTTTATAATATCATAATGAAAGTGAAAATTTTTGTGCTCGAAAATCAAACTTTATCAAAGTACTGATTTTTAAGTATGTACGTACATATATCAGGGTGGCCATTTTAATCTGTCCGCTTTTTTCATACATTCCTGCGTTGTTATGGAGTTGCTCGGCTGACCTCGCAGTGCCTCTCTCTCTCGCGCCCTTGGATCCCTTTTCTTTTATAATGGGAACATTTATAGCGGGACTGCAGTGTTTTTAATGCAGGCCTCACAGACCGGTCCCTATATCCCGTATCCCCTATATTCAGCTGTGGTCCCTAAAGTCCCCTATTTTAATGGATTGTTCTCTATAGTAATCTATTTATAAATGTTTTTCTAATAAAATGGATTTAGTACACGTTTAATAGAATAAAAATATAATTTTCTTTCTGGTAAAAAGGAGACAGAATGAGTATGATTTTCAAAATAAATGCAAAAATCACGTATAAAGTCACATAATTTAATCAGCATAATTGGATAATTTCACAATAAAAGCATTCAGAAGTGAATAATTTCAGATTCAATTTTTCAAAATTACACAATTTGAAATTAAAAGTATTTGAATTGCGTATTTAGAAAATGTAACTAATATATCAAATTGATTGCTTTTAAATTTAAATCGTTCCAGATTGTACAATTTCAAAGTAAAATTCTTAATTCTTAGACAGTTGTAAATTCAAATATCAAGAGAAGATTTCAAATTTAAATAATTCCAAATGGTATCACCTCAAATTGAGTCTTAATGATTTAGAAATTTGCAGCAATTTGAAGCTTGCAGCTAAAAAAACTTATTACTTTGAAATTGACAGCGTTTTAAATTAAACAATAATTTTGAAATGAAAACATTAAAGTTTAAATAATTTTAGATTAAAGTATTTGACCTTAATAAGTAAGTTTAAGTTGAAGACATTCAAACTTCAGCAATTTCAAAGTGAGACTCAAAATTGAAATTCCTGATGAAAAAGACGCAATTAGTGTAAGTTTCGAAATGAATTCAAAAATCATGTGTAAAATCACCAGAATAAATATATTGATGAATGGCTTGGTTTTGCGCGTTGGCAAAATGTGTATGGAAAAATGCTTATTTTCATAATTTTTATATTTATAATGATCGGTAAGAGATAATTTCATATTTGATAAACCACTGTTTTTAACACTAAAAAGTTGAAAACCCCTTTCAAAATGACTAGAGAATATTTTCCGTTATTTGAGGCCCTTCTGCGGATAAAAATACCCTAGGGAAAAATTGTCAAGTCCTAAGAAAACAAAAGAAAAATGGCAGCAGGTCTTCCAAATAGACATTTTTGTATTTTAAAAAATTTGCTAACGTGAAGAAATCTTTTGAATACCTCAGAACGTTTTCCTGATAGAATACATAAGAAAAAATGTACATGCCTATGTAATCAAAACTGGAACAATAGCGCGTTCTCCTCATAGGCATTTTCGTGTATTTAAAAATTATATTTTTTTACCTATGTTTAAAAAATCTGTTGAATACCTTAATACTTTTTACTGATAGAAATATAGTAGAAAAAAAGTCAAGAAAAGTTGAAAGAATTAAAAAAAGATAAAGTCAAAAATGATCATTTTTAAATTGTACTGCTTATCTATTTTCCATTCTTTCAGCTTTTTAAAATATTCCTAATGTATTTTCATCAGTAGCAAGTCTTGACCTGCTTAAAAGAGTTCTTGAAGCTAGCTAAAAAAAATCATATTAAAAAACAGAAAAATGACTACCCAATTCTATGAAAAATCTACTGCCTTTTATATCTTCTTTATTATACCACACTTTAGAAAAGAAGGGTACATGGAGGCCTATTAATTACAGTGGGCCGAAAAAAACCTTTTTTTGAGTAGCGGATTCTAATACACTGCCCAGCAGTGGTCAGCCCTCCAAATTTTAGTTCGATCAGATAATATCTTCTGTTGTGTGTGTGGATTTGAAAATTCAAATTTTGGAAAATTGAAAAAAATTTCCTATGGGCCAAAAAATTATGTTGAATTTTATGTAGGTACAGTTTTTGTAGTAAATAATATAAAATTATAAAATAAGAAACAAAATTTGTGTTCAAGTTAAAACTTTTTTAAAATGTGCAAAAAGAACAAGTTTTTCGATTGTGTTAACTGGACATTTGTTTGAAAAAATTTAAACATGTGCTTGAAATTTCTTCAGCTGTAATCGAAGAAATATGCCATTGTTCTGATATCATCGAAACAAAATTTTTTCCTGATTTGAAAATTGTGAATTTGGCCTTTTTTCAGCAATTTTTAGATCTTGCATATCACGAAAAAAATGTTGTATGATATCAAAAGAATGGTACGTTCCTTCGATTCAAACTGAAGAAATTTCAAGCATATATTTCAAATTTTTCAAAAAACTTTGCAGTTAAAACAATCCAAAACCTTTTTTTTTTTCACATTTTAAAAAAGTTCCAAATTAAACACAACCTTCCTTTTTTTGTTTTATAATTTTATATTATTATTTAGTACAAAAACTGTGCTTACAAAAAATTCAACCTAATTTTTTGGCCTATAGGAAATTTTTTTTTAAATTTTCCAAATTTTGAATTTTTAAATTTATATACAGAACAGCGGATATTATCCGATCGAACTAAAATTTTGAGAGCTTACTACTATTAGGCGAATACAGCTTTAATCCACTATTTGCATACGCTACTCGAAAAAGGGGATTTTCGGCCCACTTTACTGTCAATGTCTTATTTGAAAAGTTTCATTTTGTCTTAATGACGTAAAAATGTTTTTAAGGTTTGATTAGTCAAATGGGTTAGTACGATAGGTTTCTGGTTAGCAGACGGTAAAACCAAATCTTCTGTTAGAACTGAACAGAGTGACTAAAATGAGAATTTTTGATAAAAATTGTAATGTAACGTAATGTGATTTAATGTTTCAGGCTCCCTACGGTGCCCCAGGTCCAGATCACCGTCCCGAAACTCATACGAACCTCTCAGAACAAGAATTTGAAGAAATCATGGGTCGCAACCGAACAGTATCCTCTTCCGCGATCGCTAGGGCAGTTTCAGATGCTGCTGCAGGAGAATATGCGAGTGCCATTGAGACTCTTGTCACAGCGATATCCCTCATCAAACAATCCAAAGCGGCCGCTGATGATCGATGCAAGATTCTTATCAGTTCCCTCCAAGATACACTTCGTGGTGTGGAAACCAAAAGCTATGGTTCAGCGAGAAGAGGTGAGATTCATATTTCTATTTGCTAATAATTCGACAAATTTCAAGGAATTCTAATAGATTTCAACGTTTTTAAAGGGATTCCAAATGATTTGATAGAATGTCAAAGCTTTTTAGGGTATTTTAAAAGATTCCAACAAATTTCAGAAAGCTTTGAAGATTTCGAGAGATTTTTTAAAATTTTAAGAGATCTGAATTTTAAGAAGTTTCATCAGTCAATCGATTTTCGTGGGAATTCAACATATTCCCTGGAATTTCACGGGATATGAAAAGATTTTAAGGAATTATAAGGTATTTCTAGGGATTTTCAGGAATTTCATCAGATTTTAGGGGTTTCGAAGGATTTCAAATGATTTCATAGGATTTTAGGGTATTTCAATAAATTCCAGGTAATTTATAAGAATTTCAAAGATTTCGAGATTTAAATTTTTTTAAAGAAATTCGAATTTCAAGAAGTTTCATCGAATTTATTTGGATTTAACGGAATTGGTCGGATTTCAGAGGATTGTACGGAATTTCAAACATTTTTAAAATTTTCAAGGAATTTCAATCGTAGAGATCACCTTTTTTATCTATCACCCTTTTTCACCTACCACCTTTTTTTACCTTTCCCTTGTGTTCCCCCTTAAATATCAAAAATCGAGAATTCTGACCCTTTTCCTCTTTTTTTTTCACAAAGTTTCGATTCATTTTTCAAGAATCATAAACAGACATTTAAGACATTAGAGAACATGACGCTTTTAATGAGATTCTTTTTAATGATATCAATTTCAAGTATTAAACGATTTATTTACTAACTTTGTTGATTTGAAGGACATCGGCAGAAAAAAAAATGGCTAACGATTTAATCGAGAAACTAAATCCGAAATATAAATCAGTTCTGTGGTTAAAAATCAAAAACATCTTGTACTCTCAAAAGTTAACTTCAGGAAATTGAAATATTTATAAAATATGTACCTTTCTCCAAAAAACATCAAGAAACATTAGATGTTAGTATAGGTTGAAGAAGCAAAGTTTTGGAAATCGAAAATAATATACAAAAAAGCGTGTTGGTACACTAAAAAGGTATAATTAGGAGCTAATTATTATTATGTGGTTTGATTTTATATGTTAGCAAACTGCATGTTTGAAAGAATTCTTATCTTCATAATTTTGTTATTTTCGTGAATAATAATTATTTTAAATTTCTGTTTTTTACACTACAATCTTTTTTTAGTTGGAATTAAAAAATGTTTTGTTCATCTGAGAGTTTTCAACTGATAAAAATACATTAGAAAAAAATTTTGAAGTCTAAGGAAACAAAAACAAAAATGTAGGGAATTTTTTAAGTAGTCATTTCTGTGTTTTCCAAATTATTTTTTTCTAGCTTAGAAAAATACTTTCAACGCCTCAGGGTTTCGTACTAAAAAGAATACACTAGAAGAAAATTGACAAGAATAAGGAATCAAAATTTTTCTATATACTCATAAACATGCATTTAAAATCAATTTGAAACTTGACCATTTTTCAATTCTTTCAATTCCATATGATATAAAAAATGTCTAATAATAAATTAAATTCTCTTTTAATCCCCCCCCCCTTCTTTTTTTACTAAAATTAAACTAGTCGACTACTGTGATCCCTGCAATCGGTTTTTGTGGGAATTCAACGGATTTCCTGGGATTTCATGGAGTACCAAATTTTCCAAGTAATTATTAGGTATTTCTAGGTACTTCGCAAGATTCCGAAGGGATTCAAAAGATCTGAAAGATTTTAGGGTATTTTAAAAGATTACAAAGAATTTCATGAGATTTCAAAATTTTCAAGGGCTTTCAATGAATGTCGTACGATTTCAGGGGATTTTAAAAAGTTTCATAGGATTTCAAGAGATTTCAAGGAACTTTTAAAGATTTGAAGGTTTTTTAAGGCATTTAAAGAATGGTTAACTCTTCGCTAATAGACACCTAAACTGTAAATAATTTAATAGTAAATTAATATTAATTAAATTAATCAAATTTAACCTTTGTTTTCAGAGCGTTCTAGATCACGAGACCGTGATCGGAATCACAGAAGACGTCGGGAACGTTCGAGGTCTCGAGATCGAGAGTATAGAGAGCGAAGTCGTGATAGAGACCGTGATCGTGATAGGGACAGAGATCGCGAAAGGGATCGATACTATACCGAAGCCTATCCCGCTAGGGATAGATCACGAAGTAGGGACAGGGAACGGGAACGTGATAGGGACTACAGGGAACGAAGCAGAGAAGAAAGGTGAATATACTGGCTAAATTTTCCAAACTGTAAACACATAAATGATCCTTCTTTAATATTACAACATTCAGCAATTAAATCCTCATTCACGACTGATACATTTATTTTAGTTCGACCCGACAGTCAAGTAGAGTCCGAGTTAAAGAAGAACCTACAGAGGCGGCGCCTGTTTCGTCTTCTAAGTCGTCCAGGTAATGTGTAAATTTTTCAAAACGCTGTATCAGTATTGTTGGTCATGAAAAATTAAATCAAATTCTTTTTAACTTCTGTGCAATACCGCGAAACCTAACTGCTTTGTACGCTGATTGAAACGAAATTGAACTGCAAAGAGTCTAAACGAACTGAAAATCTACCAAAGGATTGAACTCAATGAGACTATCACATCTCAGTAACAGTAACAGAGGCGAAATAAGTTGCAGTCTTTATTAAAACAAAATTGACTAGACTGTTACATTAAAATTGGTTTCAGGCCGTAACTTGCTGCTGGCAAACACTGACTGAAGACAGTGAATCGAAAAGCAAGCAGTGTATATGTAATAAATAGAAAAATAGACGAGCGCGAAGAGATAAGACGAACAATAAAGCCGGTTTGGACGATCGATAAATGACGTCACTGAGTTTTAGAAATGACACAAATTAATGTAGAAAAACTAGGAGTGTATTTCCAATCTTCAATCTTATACGCATCACTCATCATGATTTGGGTGTGTAAATCCAAGCCTAAAATCACAGCATATTTAATTTACACTGCAATAGTAATGCAATTAGAAACTGGACATTTATAGCGTGCTTCAATTCTTATTTCATAAGAACAGCTTGAAATCCTCAACTCTAATAGTCTCTTATTCACAAACTTTTTTTCAAAACAATTAGGACTTGAAATTTTTGTGTGAGTATTAGGGTGATTAATTTTATAAGGCAAAAAAAATTCCGTCAAATCCAAACAAACAGACGTTCCGTTGGTACCTTCACTGTAAAAAATTCTGCTGAATTTTACACGCTGGGCGATGGACATAAAGGGACCCTCGATGGACGGAGTAAAGTTACGTGTGGAATGAATACTACGCCTGCACCGAAAATTTCAGTCTGCGCGGAAAACTCCAGTCTCTGAACGTAAAACTCAATCCACAGTCGGAATTGGCCGAAATTGCAATGATTAATTTTTACTCAAATATTATTTAATTGTATATATTATTTAAAAATGACTAATTCAAAATAGATTTTATTAATTGATTTAGTTACCATATGAAAAAATTAAAAAACGAACAAAACTAAAAGAATTTGTAAAGCACGCGATGTAAACCGACAAAGTGAGGTTAAATGTACATAAACGTCCCAAAAACCAAGCGAAATCTTATATATTTATGAATAAATAATAACTGAAATAGACTCCACTTCACCGTGAACAGAATAATGATACTTTTTTTGAATAATATCCATAATAATGGTGAATTTTGTTTATATAATTAGTAAGCGATGTGCAACGAAGAGTCTCATTACCAAAAGACGCCAACTTAACTATAACTTCATAAATGTAAAATTACAAATTGAATTTAAAATTACGAAAAAAATCTTAAATTTCAGTTTTTCGTTCTGAAAATTCCTACGACAGACGATGCGATATTACAGCGCTGCTCGAGATCCCTTTATATCCATCATTGGTCGATGTGATTTTACACAGCTACCGTAAAATTACCTACAGTCAACTACAGTATCGTTGTGAATTTATGTATTTCCGTAAATTTACACTAATGGACCGTGTGATTTTACGAATCTTACGTAATTTTTAGCAAATTCCCTTGAA
Organism: Melikaiella ostensackeni; assembly: GCA_032362435.1. Lineage (NCBI taxonomy): Eukaryota > Metazoa > Arthropoda > Insecta > Hymenoptera > Cynipidae > Melikaiella > Melikaiella ostensackeni. The sequence goes on along the minus strand of JAUMHM010000071.1, from coordinate 31,215,984 downwards.
ATTTTATTTTGTGTTCTTTTGTGAAGTCTTCAAAGTTCTAGACTTCTTTTGAATTATTTAAATTCTTTGAATTCTCCACATTCTTTGTATTCTTAAAATTCTTTGATCCCTCTACCTTATTTTCAAATTCTTTCAATTTTTTAAAAATTGGAATTAATTTGAATTTCCTGGAAGTTATTTGAATTCTCTTGAAGTTTTTTGAATTCGCCATGAATTCCCTACAATTCTTTAAGTCCTTTTGAAGTCTTCAAAATTTTTGACTGCTTTTGAATATTATTCAAATTCTTTGAATTATTTTAAATTCTTTGAATTCTTTAAATTTTTCGATTGCTTTACATTTTTTTGTTCTCCTTAAAACTTTTTGAATTCTTTTAATTTTTTAATTTTTTTCAACTCTTTACATTCCTGGAATTATTTTGAATCTTCTGGATGTTTTTTGAATTTACGTTTAATTCTTTTGAATTCCCTTCAAGTTTTCTGAATTCGCCATGAATTCCCTCAAATTCTTTGAATTCTTTTGAATTCTCCACATTCTTTGAGTTCTTTAAATTCTCTTCATTTTCAATATTTTCCTAATTTGTTTTTAACATTTTATTAGAAAATAAATATAAATCAATAGAAATACAGTTGATGATATGAATTGAACTATGTTAATAAATTATTTCACAATTTCAGATGTTGGTCTATTAACACTGAATCAGTACATTCTCTTGGATCCAATCCTTTTATGCTTTATAATGTGTGCAACGTGGGGAATGGCACGTGTAAATTCCTTGCAGGATCGACCATTTACCGTTGCTTGGTGGAGTTGGCTCGCATTTACTGGAATTTCTCTTGCTTGCACCATAAGTGTAAAATTCGTTGGACTTTTTGTCGTTCTACTTGTTGGACTTTACACCATCCACGAACTTTGGCGAGAACTAGGAAATTTAAGTGAACCCATAGTACGTGAATTATTATATATTTTAAACTATTAATTATAGATAAATATATTTTCTAGTCTATTAATGTTTCAGACGAACGTTGGAAAACATTTATTGGCGAGATGTATTTGCTTAATTGTATTCCCTATTTTACTCTACATGACCTTCTTCTACATCCATTTAAATATTCTCAACAAGAGGTATAGTAAAAAATCTAGGTTTAATAACAGTTTATAATTATTCAATAATTTACTAATTTATAACTAAGTGAAATTTAAAAATTCAGTGGAAGCGGAGACGGATTTTATAGTTCGGAATTCCAATCACTTCTGAAAGGAAATTCTCTTCATAATGCGACAATGCCTCGACAATTGGCTTATGGGGCTTCGATAACTTTAAAAAATCATAGAACAGGAGGTGGATATTTGCACTCTCATTGGCATATTTATCCAGAAGGAATTGGTGCTCGACAGCAACAGGTGTTTATAAATTTCGATTAAAATCTAAAATTTACATGGTCAAGATTTTAAGAATTTTTAGATTTTTAAATTTTATAGATCACGACATACTCTCATAAAGATGACAATAATTTATGGTTAGTTAAAAAATACGATACAGAAGAAATACCAGAGAAACCAGTTTTAGTTAGACACGGCGATTTAATTCGTTTGGAACACGTTGTCACTCGAAGGAATTTACATTCTCATAAGGAAATTGCTCCGATTTCTAAAAAACATTATCAAGTCACTGGTTATGGAGAGGTAATGATTCTTCAAAATTAAGTAAATATAATATGACAATAAATACATATATTTTTTTTCACAGAATGGAACAGGAGATGCAAATGATGTCTGGAAGGTTTTAATCGATCATGGAAAGGAAGGAGATATTGTTGAAACTGTTTCAAGTAAATTAAAATTCGTTCACTATTTACACCACTGCGCTTTAACCTGTAGTGGAAAAACTTTACCGAAATGGTAAGTTATAATTAATTAATTCATTCATTAATTAATCTTTCCTCGAATTTTTCTTTAAATTTTGATATTATTTTCAGGGCATTCAATCAGCAGGAGGTATCTTGCAACCCTAATATGAGGGACAAAAATGCCCTGTGGAATATCGAAGATAATAATTACGCCAAGTGTAAGCATTTCAATCTCTAGTCTTACTTTACTTTAAAAAAATTATTTTTCGAGATTCCAATATGTTATTTTAATTATTCTTTGCAGTACCAAATGTGAGTTTCCAAGTTTACGCGCCCGGATTTTTGAAAAGATTTGTAGAATCGCATGCAGTAATGTTACAAGGAAATTCTGATTTAAAAGTCAAAGAAGGAGAAATTTCTTCGAAACCTTGGCACTGGCCAATTAATTATAGAGTAGGTATTTTTTTCTGAAGAACTCTGAGATTTTCTTTTCTCTTAATTGAACTACTTATTACATTTTTTTGCAGGGTCAATTTTTTTCGGGAAATGAGCAGAGGATTTATTTGCTCGGAAATCCAATAATTTGGTGGGGAAATCTAGTGTTTCTTGCCATTTTTATTCTTCTTCTCATACACGCCGCTGTGAGAGAACAACGCGGTTATGTTGAAAGTACGGCTGCTGTGGAGCAAAGAAGAAAAATTATGAATGCGGGAAGTTGGCTTTTTATTGGATGGCTACTTCATTATGTTCCCTTTTGGGCGATGACTCGAATTTTATATTTTCATCACTACTTCCCAGCATTACTTTTTAATTCAATGCTGACTGCTATCACCTTGGATCATATAGCAGAGAGCATTTTGATTCTCCTTCCGAAGAGGATAGGAAAGACTGTTTATCATGTTTTGGCGGCTAGTTTTGTATCAACTATCGTATATAGGTAAGAAGATTTATTTATTATTTCTTAAAGCGAAAGATAGGTCTAAAAAATATTCTTTTTTTGTGAATTAGCTTCTACCTATTTTCGCCATTATCTTATGGAATGGAAGGACCTTCTGCAATTGATTCTAAAAGTTCAATGCACTCGCTACGTTGGATGGACACTTGGGAATTTTAAGGAAAATAATTCTGAGATTGCGCTTTAGAATCTCCAGTTTGATAAGCGTACGTACATAATTATTTTTTGTGTATCGAATTCCGAAAGATTGGTTATTTATTTTATTTATTGTGAATTTCTTATTCACGCTGAATGTTGCGTACAGGCCGTTATGTCTCGACGAGGAATTTTTATATTTTTTATAGAAATAACTAATAAACTTGATTGTTCCAAGTTATACAAAGAGTAATTTCGATAATTATTTGAGATTCTTATAAACACTGACTTATACGAATTTTGATTGTTAATGTAAAAGTTAATTTTTTAGGTTAAGTGATTTATAATAATGGAAGCCTTAAGCGCTACCGAATTTAGGTATGTACACCTGTTTCTGAATCCTTTTGAATTCCTTTAGATTCTTTCGAATTCTCTTGAATTCTTTTTCTTTCTAAATAATTGAATAAGTCCAGCTGGCGTCGCCAAGTTTCGTGCTTTTTTTGTATTCAAATTCTTTTGAACTCACTTGGAATCTTCTGAATTAACTTGCATTTTTTTTCTTTAGAAATTCTTTAAATTTTTTTGGACTCTTTGAATTCTTTAAATTCGTTCAAAGTTTTTAAAAGTCTTTAAATTTGTTGACTTTCTTGAAATTGTCTAAATTCTTTACATTCTTTAAATTATTTTAAATTCCCTGGAATTCTTGAACTTACCTTTAATTCTTTTGAATTCCATTCAAGTTTTTTAAATTCTCTGCAATTATTTGTGTTCTTTTAAAGCTTCTTTTCTTTGAATTCTTGAAGTTCTTTTGAAGTCTTCAAAGTTATTGACTTCTTTTAAATTCTTTTGAATTCTTTTGAATTCTTTACATTCTTTGAATTCGCTAAAATTTGTTTGAAGTCTCTAAAAGCCTTTAAATTCGTTGACTTTCTTGAAATTGTCTGAATTCTTTGCATTTGGATTATTTTTAATTTCCTGGAAGTCTTGAATTTACCTTTAATCCTTTTGAATTCCCTTCAAATTTTTTTAATTCCCTGTAATTATTTGAGTTTTTTTAAAGCCTTTAAAGTCATTGACTTCTTTTCAATTATTCAAATTATTTAAATTCTTTCAAAATTTCCGAAGTCTTATTAATTTGTTTACATTCTTTTAAATTCTTTGAACTCTTTACATTTTTTGAATTATTCTGAATTCCCTGGAATTTCTTTGAATTTACCTTTAACTCTTCTGAGTTCCCTCAAATCTTAGAATTCTTGCAGTTCTATTGAAGTCTTTAAAATCTTTGACTTACTATTTTAATTTATTTTAAAATCTTTGAATTCTTCACATTCTTTGAATTCTTTAAATTCTTCGAATTCTTTGACTTATTTTGAATTCCATTGAAGTTTTTTTATTTACCTTTAAATCTTTTAAATTCCTTTCAAGTTTTCAAAATTCCTTCTAATTCTTTGAGTGCTTTTGAAGCCTATAAAGTCTTCAAAGTCATTGCCTTCTTTTTAATTATTCAAATTCTTGAATTACTTTGAAATTTGAAAAGTTTTAAAAATTCTTTAAGTTCTTTGATTTCATTAAATATTTTTTAATTGATCATAATGAATCATCGTGAAAGCATTAAATCTATTATTTTTTAATTCTTTAATTTCTTTACATTCTTTTGAATTTTTGTAATTCTTTGAATTATTTTCAATTCCCTGGAAGTTTTTTTAATTTTCCTTTAAATCTTTTTAATTCCCTTCAAGTTTTCAAATTCCCCTCTAATTCTTTGTTTTTTTTTAAATTCTTTACATTCTTTGAATTCGTTAAGTTTGTTTGAAGTCTTTAAAAGTCTTTGATTTTTTTGACTTCCTTTAAATTCTTCAAATTGTCTGAATTCTTTACATTCTTTGAATTATATCAAATTCCCTGGAAGTCTTTTGAATTTATCTTTAATTCTTTTGAATTCCTTTCAAGTTTTTAAATTTACCCCAACTCTTTTATTTCTTCTGAAGTGTCTAAAGTCTATGAAGTCATTGACTTTTTTTAAATTATTTAAATTCCTTGACTTCTTTTGAATTCTTTACATTCTTCAAATTCATTACATTTGTTTGAAGTCTTCAAATTGTTTTAAATTCCCTGGAAGTCTTTTGAATTCATCTTTAATTAATCTGAGTTCCCTTCAAGTTTTTTTTAAATTTCTTCTGATTTTTTAAGTTCTTTTGAAGTCTGTTTAGCCTTTAAAGCCATTGCCTTCTTTTTAATCATTAAAATTCTTTGAATTTCCTTGAGATTTGCAAAGTTATTTAAGTTTTTATAATTTCGTTCAAGTTTTCAAAATTCCCTGGAAGTCTTGAATTTATCTTTAATTCTTTTGAATTCCCTTCAAGTTTTTAAAATTCCCTCTAAATCTTTGAGTACTTTTGAAGTCTCTTAAGTTTTAAAATCATAGTCTTCTTTTTAATTATTTAAATTCGTTGAATTCCTTTGAAATTTTCGAAGTTTTTTAAATGTTTTAAGTTCTTTGATTTCTTTAAATATTTTTTAATCTTTAAATTCTTTGATTTCTTTACATTCTTTTATGATCTTTAAGTTTTTTTGTTTCTGTACATTATTTTGCATTCCCTGGAAGTTTCTTTTATTTTACTTTAATTCTTTTGAGTTCTTGGATTCAGGTGTTCATCAAAGTTGCTAATGTTTAACCTCTCGATAATAATTAATTCAAAAGTAATTAAGAGTGTCGATAGAACAAAAAAGTGGTGTGACGCCAGAAGGGATAAAATAAGAAGTACGTGAAAAAATATCAATTTAGGAGAATTATTAATTCTTGGCTTTTGGAAAAAATTGATGAATACATTGTTATTTTTAAACTTTTGTTTGCACTTTCATGCAGGAAAAACATTAATAAACAATACGGCAGGGGAATTCCAAAGGGTTGTAGATTTTCCTTCGTTTTCTTTAGTGGTACAAAATTGAATCATTTTAATTTAGGGCATGATTAATATTTAAACATTTCTTGCTGTGATACTGCTTCTATCTTTCCTATATTATTCTGAATTAATTTTTACCCTTAAATATTCTAAAACTAATTTTTAACGATTAAATTTTTCATACAATTTTTTTAAATATTAAAAAATCTAATTTTACAAGATTCTGATATCAGTTTTTTAGCAATTTTTAGTTACTTCCTTAGATAGGAGTCGAGAATGTGTGGGTGGCCGCAGTGATGCACAACCGACAGCCGCAGTAGTGTGGCTCTTTTGTCGAGGATTGGAATATCCGGTCAAAAAGGGCAGATTGATTGGTCAGTGTCACTCCAAATAAGTAAGATTCGGGCGTGTGTAAAATTTCAATCTATTAGGTAATCGTATCAAAGCACTCGACTCAACTTCAAACATTTCATTTTCTGTAGTGCTTCTATCAAATGAATTCAGCGAGTTTAGAGGATCAATAAAATAACGGTTTGAGCGTTGCTATTTCACTGACAGCCGCGTGGTACGTATCTTTTTATATATTTTGCAGTTTTTTTTTATTGGGGATGCACTTCTAGTTTATAATTTCAAAATTACATCTTTCAATACTTTTTTTGACTTGTGAGTAGATCTAAATTAATTAATAATTATCGATCACTGATCTTATACTAATTTTCTTTGTCATTGTTATTTAACTGAGATTTTGTTATTTAAAGATATAGAAAATAATTATATAAAATAGCAATATAAAGGACATTTTGTTTAATATTTTATGAGAATATTTATTTATGTTTAAAATCGGGAATAGGTGTGATCAGAAATCCCAATTATAGTGACTGATAGTGATAGTGGATTTTACATAGATGTATATTGATCTTATATAAGGAATGTGACTGGATGAATTATTTCTCGTAGTAAAGATCAATATTAAATTAACGTTACTATGTTAAAGTCAAAACAATTTGAATGCACTTGACAACTGGCATATTTTACAATATTAATTGATTAGTAATTGTCTCTATTTTTTATTCAAAAGATGTTTTATAATATTATTTTATCCGTTGTTAATTTTAATTATTAATGGGTCTTTGCCAAAAAGTTGAGAATTTAGCAGTCCTGATTGTTTCCCAGATTTCAATCGAATAGTAAAAAAAATTTAATTTTTCAATGTCTCTTTTTAAAATTGGTGCAAATTACAGATTATAACGTTGGAAATTGAACTGTTTCATTTCGAAATCCTTAGTAGTTAAACAAATGTAAACGACCGCTTAAAACTTTAAAAACTGTTTTCAATTTTCAAATAACTTCAAATTTTATTGATTCATGATTAAACGCTTTTATTAAATTTCAAATCCTATTTCACTATTGTTTCAGTCTAAAATATTACATTTTTAACCCATTCAATTTGAAATTTTTTAATTAAACAAAGAACATTTTTTTAATATTCAGCAATATTTGATTGTTCATTTAAAATGATCAATTGTAAATCAAATATTTAAAACTGAATTGTTTGAAATAGAAAACCTTGAATCGTTAAAATTTCAGAGTGCTAAATTTGAACATTGAACGTTACAATTTTAATTGTTCCATTTTTTAAATGTTTAATTTGTAAGTGAATGTCTTGAATTTTGATGTATAAATAACAAATGAACAATTATTTATTTGAAACGAATAAAAATAAAAATAATTCGACTTTAAAGGAATTATGTATGAAAAAAAGTTGGAATTTCACAATTCTAATTTTTAAAGAAAGGGAAGAAATTCTGTTAATTAATTTTTTTCTGATTTGAAAGAGAAACTTTTTTATTTTTAACATTTTTATAGAGATTGAAACGAGGAAATTTTAAATTTTAATTTTTATAAAATTGGAAAGGAGGAAATGTTGGTTTTCAATATTTTATGAATTGGAAGAAGGATCATTTTTTATTTTTAAGGTTTTTAAAGAGTTGGGAGAGATGAAACTTTTGTCATTTCCTTTTTTTCTGAATGGAAAGAAGGAAATTTTTTATTTTTAATATTCTTATTGAGTTGAGTGGGAGGAAATTTTAGTTTTCAATTTTTTCTGAATTGGAAGAGATAAATTTTTAAATTGTTGAAATTTGTATAGAGTTGGAAGGGACAAATTTTTTTTTTCTTAATTGAATGAGGCTAGTTTTTCTTTTCAACATTTTTATTGTGCTGAAAGAAAGGAAACAATGGTTTTCAATTTTTTCTGAATTGTAGGAGGGACATTTTATATTTTTTATGATTTTGATCGACGTAGGAAAGGAGGAAATGTAGGTTTTTAATATTTTATGAATTGGGAAAAGAATAACGTTTTATTTTTTAGATTTTTATCGAGTTCGAAGAGAGGAAATTTTGGTTATTTTTTTGTTTTTAATTGAAAGAGGCCATTTTTCTTTTTAAAATTTTTATTGGGTTGGAAGGGAGAAAATTTGCGTTTTCAATGTTTTCTGGATTGGAAGAGGGAAATTTTTTTATTTAAAAATTTTTTATAGATTTGGAAGGGACGAAATTTTGATTATCTTTTTCTGGACTGTAAGAGGCACTTCTTTCATTTTTATCATTCTTATTGAGTTGGAAGGGAGGACATTTTGGTTATTAATTATTTTTCTGAATTGAAAGACGCCATTTTTCAAAAACATTTTTATTGAGTAGACGGGTGGCAAATTTGGTGTTTTTAATATTCAGATGAAAGTTGGAACTTTTTATTTTCAATTTTATACTGAATTAGAAGAGGGTCGTGTCTTATTTAAAATTTTTTTATTAATGTGAAGGGGAGGATTAGTTTTAATTTAGAGTATTGAAAATGATGACATGGACTTATATTTTTTAACCAGAAATCTTTCGACTATTCAATTTATAAAAGTTTTTTATTTAAAATTTTGTAGTTTAATGGCATTACCTTAAAATTGCTTAATTGAAATGTGTTTAAAGCTTCCATTTTATACGTGTAAATCATTGAGCGTTTGAATTAAAATTTTCTGAATTAAAAATGGTTTAAGATTCAACTATAAAAGTTTAAAATTCAAAAATGTTCCACTTTGAGTACTTTAATATGCAGTTCAGTTTTAATTACTTTAAATGAAACAAGTTTTAGTTTTGAAAGATCGGATTTTTTAATTATAAGGACCGTGAAAAATTTTTGCCGAACCGGAAAAAACCGGGAATTTTTTTCCTCCATTAAAACGGCCACCTTGAATTTAATAACTTTGACGATTTTAAGAATGAAAAATTTGAAATGAAGCGCTCAAGTTTGTGGAATTTAAAAATCTTTGGAAATTTTTTTTTTTTTTAAATCCTTTAAATTAGCAAAATTTTTGGAAAATTTACAAAGCGTTTGGAAGCCTCAAACACTTAACAATTTTCAAAAGCAAAATTTCGTGATTGGAACATTTTTAATAATGAAAATATAAAAAATCCACATCCTGAAACATCTTTCTGAATCATCTGAAAATGACATCCTGAAAATTGATTTAGAATTTTTTAATTTTTATTTAAAAACTTTTGAAAATCCTAAACATTTTTAAAATGAAACGATACCAATGAAACTTCAAGTTAGAAACTTGAAAAACTCTTTATCGTAATCATTCAATTTTAACAAATCTGAATTTTTAATATTTTTAATTGTTAAATTCTAAATTGAACTAGTTAAAATGTTTGATATTAAAAATTAAAAATTTGTAACTCTCAACATTTAAACATTTCTATTTCAAACCCGGAAAAGGTGAATTTAATATTCAATGAGACTGAATTTAAAATGATAATTGGAAAATTGGAAATTCTAAAAGCGTCTAAATTGAAAAAATTTTCATTCAAAGAACCTAATTTTTTTAAAATTCTTTACTCAGAATAAAAAAGGGCTTTTGGCAACAACCCATCTATTTTTGAATATTTTGTCATAGGTGCCCTCGCTAATTATTAATTCCTAATAAAATTGTTCATATTTCTAGATTCCGGAAATAAACAATCTGTTATGTGTCGCCCCTTGGAGGCGATAATATGCAAAAAGGAGAGCTAGTCTTCTTGCTATGGGGTCTTTTAATTCGCCAAATATTTTGTGGAGAGCCGATAAGAATCGTTCAGCGACCTGCAAATGTCCTCACAGATTTTTACGCTTATCGGCATATTTCGATTCTACACTTCACAGTCCCCGAAAATGTCGCTTCAGCAACTTTCAAGTAAGAATTTACATTTTATTCTACTTAATCAATTATATAATACATAAAATTTAAATTTCCCTTATTCTATGTTTAATCATTCTAATTTTTATAGATTTGTCGTAAAGGAGGACAAGCTCAGTGGCCTCGGAAGTTGTTCACCAAGGGATGTTACCATCCATTTAAAATACGGTAGCATACCTTTCGTTCAACCAGACGGTGCAAAAATAAGGGCAAAAATATTAAAAGAAAGAAGACGTCATTATAGTCTTGAAATTCTAAGCAACGGTGACGAAAATATTGCAACAATTGACGCTCCACCTCCTGGAGATTGGTATGCGATCGCCTTTCGTTCTTGGTCCAATCCTGATAATGGAAAAATTACCCAACAAGGTGGGAATCTTAACTTCTGAAATAAAAGTTGCTTAATCAGCTTAAGTCAAAGGATCGGGAAAAATTGAATTTTCGATTAATGTTATTTCAGGCATTGGTGTATCCTGCGACACAATACTTGATGCCGATCTATCAATCGAGTTTGCCAATACTTTACTGGCCTTTGTCGGCACAAAGAAAAATATTTCGGTTCATCTCAGTGAGAAAAATGATACTGCGGTGCTGCAGTTTCCAATTTTGGAAAAGACGGAGCGAATGTTTCTGGATCTGAAATCATCTTGTGGTCTAGAATGCATCTTCGTTGCTCACGTAACTGCCAGGTATTTTCATAAAATTTTATTTATTTTCTTTGCTTTTTTTGAAACTCGTTTTGAAGGAATTTTTTTATAGACAGCACTTGGTGAGCATCACAACCAACAGTTCGGAAACGAAGTTGTTATTCAATCCCTATGACAAGGATCTCCATTATGTGACTCTTCGTCTTCTAACCGGAAATGAGACAAACATTTCCTTGACTCTGACTGAAGGTTCATCTTCATTAAGGAATCTAAGCTACGTAAGTCTCGTCAGAAAATCACTGCCGGATTTTTTTCTCTTCGACTACGAACATTTTCGGGGGAACAAGAAAGAAGCTGCGCCAATGAATCTCACCTCAGGAATTCTGTCCATTTTTAAATTCGAAGTCGGTCCCATTTATGACATCGGTGGGACTTTATCAATCGGCCTCAAAGTTGCTGAAAATGAAACTGAGGAGAAGAAAATTCTTCTCGCCGGCTGCGTTTCTTTAGGTTCGTTTCATCGATTTGGATTTTGAGTAGTATCTCCCCTTTAGTTAGATGTGTTTTTTACTTATTTTTAATGTACTTTTTGATTTAGGTTACATTTCAAATATTACGCCAGGTGCTGGTTGTATTCGAGAGAAAAAAACGGGCCCTCAAGATATTGTCGCGAACGAAACTAGTCCATCCTTTATTCACGTGCCTTATCCTGAGCCAGGAGTTTGGTATTTGAGCGTGAAAGCTTTTCAGGTCGAGGAAAAATGTTCCTGTGCTGTGAATTGTACCAAAGTTTCTTGCGAAAATTGTGGTTGTATTCAGGAAATAGATCTTAGGATAGAGAGCAGTATATCATCCTCTTCGTGCATCGAGGGACTTTGCAACTCCAGGTTGGAAATTTCGAGTTTTGTCTTATTATCTTGAAGGTTCTGGTGCACTGTGGTGCAAATATGGAATTTACTATTCAAAAAGGTCTATGCAGCCTTCAATTATTGACCGATTCGAATTTTTTCATAATTAATGAGCATTTGATTCTTAACAAACATATGAAGGATATTGTTTTTTACTTTTCAGTCTATTTTTTTTAAACTGTACGAAAAAAGTGCATTTTTAAGAAAAGTATTTTTTTCTCAGCTCTTAACCCTTAGATACATTTTCAAACAACTTTAATTACAACTTGAGCATACACAAAAGTCAAATCATTTGTTTATTGTACAATTTTATTGTTATAAATCAATTTTATAAACAATTAAACAGTTTTCATCCTTTTTTCACGAAAAAAATTCTTTTACACGTAGTATGTTTCAAAATAGCTTGTCAGACTTATTAAACTCCAGAAAATTGTTAACTCCTAACGTTTAGCTCTGTTATAAATAATTTGAGTTAGCTAATAGAAAACGTTCTTCCATTTTTCTCGGAAAATAATTATTTTCCATCTATCGAAATAGTTTCACAGCCTCACTAAACTCCAGAAAATTGTTAACACTGAACACTTAGCTTTGTTATAAATAATTTGAGTTAAAGAATAGAAAATTTTGATCCTTTTTTCGCTCAAAAAAATCTTTCTTCATTTTATATCTACCGAAATAGCTTTTCAGACTTACTAAGCTCCAGAAAAATTGTTTAAATTTAACATTTAGCTTTATTAAAAATAATTCAAGCTGAAGAATAGAAAATTTGTGTTTAGTCTTACAAAAAGCTTATTGGACTTACTAAAATCCAGAATTTTCTGGATTTTAATCAGTCTGATAAGCTATGTCAATAGATATAAGATAGAAAAGAATTTTTTCCCGAGAAAAAAAGAGGAAAACTGTACAGTTGTTAACTTAAATTATTTATAACAAAGATAAATGGTAAGTTTTAACAATTTTCTATTTTGGTACATATAAGATAGAAAAGAACGTGAAAAAAGGATGAAAATGTTATAGTTGTTAACTTAAATTATTATTAAAAAAGCTTAATATTAGATGTTAACAATTTCCTGGATTCTAATAAGTCTGATAAGCTATTTCGATACACATATGATGAAAAATAATTTTTTTCCGAGAAAAAAGGATAAAATTTTTATATTTGTTAACTTAAATTATTTATAACAAAACATAAATTTTAAGGTTTATCTACTTAGCTATTCTGGTTAACTATTTAAATAGGTAAAAGATGGAAAATAATTTTTTCCCGAGAGAAATGGATGAAAATTTTATATTTGTTGACTTAAATTATCTATAAAAAAACATAAACTTTAAGCTTTAATTGCTTAGCTATTCTGTTCAACTATTTAGATAGGTAAAAGGTGGAAAATAATTTTTTTCCAAGAGAAATGGATGAAAATTTTCCATTTCTTAACTTGAATTATTAATATCAAAGCTAAACGTTAGATGTTAACATTTTGCTGGATATAAATAGGTCTGATAAGCTATTTCGATACATATAAGAAGGAAAATAATGTTTTCCAAGAAATAAGGATGAAAATTTTCTATTCGTTAACTTAAATTAATAGTAACAAAACTTGATGTTAGGTGTTCACAATTTTCTGGATTTAAATAAGCCTGATAAGCTATTTTGGTACAAATAAGATCGAAAAAAAATTTTTCATGAGAAAAACGGATGACAGTTTTATAGTTGTTAACCTAAATTATTTATAACAAACATAAATTTTAGGCGATAACAATTTTCTGGGGTTAAGTAAGTCTGCTCAACTATTTTGGTATACATGAGATGAAAAATATTTTTTTCCGAGAAAAATGGAAGAAAATGTTATATTTGGTAAATTTAATTAATTATAACAAAGCTAAATGTTAGGTGTTAATAATTGTCTGGATTCTAATAAGTCTGATAAGCTATTTTGATACATATAAGATGGGAAAGTATTTTTGTCCGAGAAAAAATTTGAAAATTTTATATTTGTTAACTTAAATTATTTATAACAAAAGTAAATGTTAAGTGTTAACAATTTTCTAGAGTTTAGTAAGACTACTAAACTATTTCGGTATATATAAAATGGAAAATATTTTTTTTGGAGAAGAATGCATGAAAATTTTGTATTTGTTAACTTCAATTATTAATAATAAAGCTAAATATTAGGTCTTAACAATTTTCTGGATGCAAATAAGTCTGATAAGCTATTTAGTTACATTTAAGATAGAAAAGAATTTTTTCCAAGAAGAATGGATGAAAATTTTATAGTTGTTAACTTGAGTTATTTATAAAAAGCTAAGTGTTAAGTGCTAACAATTTTTTGAAGTTTAGTAAATAACTTAAATTCTTAAATTGGTAGTTACAAAGCTTAATATTAGGTGTTAGCAATTTTATGGATTTAAATAAGTATGAAAAGCTATTTCGATACATATTAGATGGAAAAGATTTTTTTTACTTGAAAAAAGGATGACAGTTTTATAGTTGTTAACTTAAATTATTTATAACAAATCTAAATTTTAAGGTGTAACCATTTTCTGGAGTTAATTATGTCTGAGAAGCTACTTCTATACACGCGAGACAGCAAATAATTTTTTCCGCGAAAAAAGGATGAAGATGGTCTATTTGTTTATTTAAAACAAAGCTACATGTTAATGTTTGACATATTAGATGGCAAATATTTGTGAATAAAGTATGAAAATTGCTTCTATTTTTTTTAAATTTGTTTATAACAATAAAATTGTACAATAAACAAAATAATTTGTAGAATTATATATTTTTTTTCTGTAAAAAAAACAAGAATTTGACGATTCAATTTGGAAAACACACTCTTGAATGTTTCCATTCAAATTAAAAAAATAAATAAATAAGAGGAAAAAAAGAAGGCATCCTTCTTTTCTCTGGACTTTCTTATTTTTCTTTTTTCAAATTCCAATAAAAAAACAATTACAAAAATTCTATCAACATTTTAGTGGAATTTAAAAAAATAAAAAAAGATGAGAAAAAAAGAAGGAAGAAGATTTGGAGGTTGTCTTCTTTTTCTTTCCTCGTTTTTCATTTTGGTTTTTTTTTTAAATTTGAATGGAGACATTTAAGAGTGTTTTGTCCAAATTTAATCGTTAGATTCTGGGTTTAATAAAATGAAATTTGTTTTTTAATTTCTGAGAATTTCGTAGTTAAATTTGAATGCTGGACGTTAAAGAGAAATTTAAATTTTGATTTATTCTGAATTTATTTTTCTCTAAAAAATGCACTTTTGTAAATTTTTTTGGAAGAAATAGGCTAAGAATTAAAAAATAACAATATCGCTTCTTACGTCTTTTAAGTATGTAATGCTCTTTAATAAAAAAAAACTTTCAAGTCGGTTCAAGATTGAAAGCTGTACTTTTTGAATAGTAAATTCCATATTTGCACCACTTGGTGATCCGGATTCCACCTTAAGTCCACTGAATAAATAATAAAATTTACTTTACTTTCAGGGGAAGATGCATTCAGTACATGAGTGGTGGTTTCGTCTTCTCAGCTTGTCACTGTTTTTCCGGCTACAGGGGTTTCGACTGTGAAGATGACACTTATGTTCTCGACGATGGAAGAATTTTAGCACGAGTTCTCACCTTGACTTTAAGCAACCTCGTATTTTTGGGAACAATCTACATCGCGATTCATCGAGGATATTACAACGAATCGATCGCCTACACAGGCGTCCTGATTTTCTCAAGCTTCTATCACGCTTGTGAAGCTGGTGAAGAAATTCACAGTTTCTGTATTATGCGGCTGAGTGTCCTACAATTTTGTGATTTCTTCAATGCCCTATTTTCGATTTGGGTGACTTTAGTCGCCATGTCGGGATTCGGAAGTCGTTTAACTGCATTTTGCCAAGTCTTTGGAGCTGTTGTTCTTGCAATTTGCGCTGAACTTGATCGTACAGCTCTTTGGGTTTTTCTTTTGCCTGCGATAACTGGTTGTGGGCTAGTTGTCATTTCCTGGGGAATGAAATGTCGCTCGATGGGAAATTTTCAATATCCGGCTCGACCTTACAGAACGGTGCATTTAGGTCTAGGTTTGCTATTAGTCACATTAGGGCTCATTTGTTACGCTTTTTTTCAAACTAGGAAAAATTATTATCTAGTTCATAGTTTTTGGCACATGTGTGTTGCCATTGGAGTTATGTTATTGCTGCCAAAAAAGAATTATATGGAGTGACAATAGTAGGGTGGCCGCTGGACCGGGGGGAAGAAACGGGAAATGACAGTGAATTTATTTTTTTAACCACGAAATCAGGGTGTCTATCTGACTGGGAAATCGGGAAAGCTGGGAAATGACTGGGAATTTTGTTCACCGAGAATAAACCGGGAAATGACCGGGAATTTGATTCAGTGACCGGAATTTTTCTCTCGAATGTACTAATATGCAAATTGAAAGTGGTTTCATATATTTTATTACTCTAATTCTGAGTTGGGACGAGGGATTTCAATGAAGATTTATAATTTTGACTTTGAGACAAGAAATTTTCTAAAAGAATATAAATCTGAATTGGGACAGGAAATAAATAAAAGAAATATAAAAAAATCACGTAAAGAATTACAATTTTTCTGACTTGGAACAGGAAATTTTCGAAAAGAATTGCAATTCTAAGTTGCGACATGGAATTTCAGTAAAGAAATATAATTTTGAGTTCAGGACAGGGAATTTCCTTGAAGAATTTTGATTTTTACTTTGGGACAGGGAATCTTAGTAAAAAAATTTAATTTTGAGTTTAGGACAGGGAATTTCGTAAAGAATTATTATTTTGACTTTAGGACAGGGAGTCTTCTAAAAGAATTATAATTTTCATTTTAGGTTTACTTTGAAACAGGAATTTCTGACATGGAACGGGAAATTTTGTAAAGAATTTTAATCCTGATTTAGAAGAAAGGAATTTAAAAAAAGTCCCTATTCCAAGTCAGAATTCATCACAATTGGGAATTATAATAGAAAATTTTGTAAACAAATATAATTTTGACTTGGAACAGGGCAGTTTGGAAATGAAATTAATTGTGACTTGGTATACGGAGTTTTCTAAAAGAATTATGACTCTGAGTTTCGACGGGGAATAAATAATTATAATTTAGACTTTAACACAGGGAATTTTCGTAAAGAATTATTATTTGACTTGGAATAGAATTATTTTACAAAATTTTCTATTCCAAATGAGAATTGTAATTCTTATGACCAAAAATTATCTGATGTTCCAACTTAGAATTATAACACAGGGAATTTCGTAAAGAATTATAATTTTGTCTTGGAACTGGTAATTTTTTACATAGAACGGTAAATTTTGGAAAATAATTTTAATTCTGATTTATAAAAAAGGAATTTACAAAAACAATCTCTGTTCTAAGTCAGAATTCGTCAGGTTTGGAAAATTACCCGTTTCAAATCAGAATTTGTTTGAATTGAAAATTTTTTTTTTTTAGGAAATAAAAATTTGTCAGAATTTAAAACTGCCCTCGTCGAAATTTTATGAATGAGGGAGTTACTATGTTTCTGAATTATAATAGAAATTTTGTAAATAAATATAATTCTGACTTGGAACAGGGAATTTTGGAAATGAATTTAATTGTGACTTGAAACAAGGAATTTCCCCAAAGAATTATAATTTAGACTTTGAGACAGGAAATTTCCGTAAAGAATTATAATTTTTACTTTTCGTGAAGAATTATTATTTGACTTGAAGCAGAGAATTTTTTACATGTAACGGGAATTTTTGAAAATAATTTTAATTGTGATTTATAAAAAGGGAATTTACAAAAACAACCCCTGTTCAAATTCAGAATTCGTCAGATTTTGAAAATTTTTTCAAATCGGAATTTGCTTCAATTTAAATATTCTTTTTTTTTACCAAATAAAAATTTGCCAGAATTTGAAACATTTTTTTCTTCCAAACAGGAAATTTTCGTAAATAATTATTATTTGGCTTGGAACAGAGAATTTTTGACATGTAACGGGAATTTTTGAAAATGTTTTTAATTTTGATTTATAAAAAGGGAACTTACAAAAACAATCCCTGTTCCAATTCAGAATTCGTCAGATTTTGAAAATTCCTCCAAATCAGAGTTTTCTTGAATTTAAAAATTCTTTTTTTTTTGCAAATAAAAATTTGCCAGAATTGAAAACCTTCTTCTTTCAAATAGAAAATTTTCGCAAAGAATTATTATTTGGGTTGGAACAGAGAATGTTTGACATGGAACAGGAATTTTTTTGAATAATTTTAATTCTGATTTAGAAGAAGAGAATTTAAAAAAATCAGAAATGTAATTTTTATGACCAGAAATGATCTGATGTTTCAATTCAGAATTATAATTCTTTTCCAAAATTTCCTGTTCCAAATCAGAATATTTAGAAATCTCTTGAAATATTTACAAATCGTTTGAAAGCATTCAATTCTTTTGAACTCTGTCAAGTTGACTGACAAATTTAACAATTGACCAAAGCAAAACCGGGAAATATCCAGGAATTTGAAATCATCCGTCGGGGAGACGCCCTGCGAATTTTTAAACATTAAAAAACATCTATTTCTTTAAAAAAATCTAACGATTAAATTTGGACAACACGCTTTTAAATTTCTGTATTCAAATTAAAAAAACCATAATTAATAAAAGAAAAAGAAGAAGGCAACCTCCAAATCCCCTTTCTTCTTTACTTCTCTCGTCTTTTTTAATTTTTATCTTTTTTAAGTCACACTCACAAAAATTTACAAAAAATCTACCAACGTAATGAACAATGTAAGATTTTATTTATTCTGAATTTGATTTCTTAAATTTTAATTCATTTTTTGACCAGGAATTTTTTAATTCTTAGTTTTAGTAGAAAAACTTATGCAATCACTTTAAATATCACGTACTGTTATATGAAATAATGTGAGATTGAACGAGTTCGCTTCGAAATTCTTTATTGAACGACTACAATTTTATTGTGAAATTTTACAGTTTTAAACATTCCGAATTTTAAATTGTTTAATTTGAAGTTTGAAATTGAATTTGAAAGTTTCTAAGTTTTCAGTTGTTTAATTCGGAACGTTCGTGATATGAAAATAAATTTAAATTAAATTAAATTAAATTAAAATTTAATACTTTTAAAAATTAAAATATACAAAATTGTTTGTTTTCTAATGTTAATTTCTCAAAATTATATAATTTAGAAATGAAAGCCTTAATACTTAAAGAATTTTAAATCCATGACGATCAAAATTGAATAATTTTAGGCCAAAACTTGATCAATTATATAATTTCAAATCTATGGTGCTTGAAATTAAAAAATTGTTATTTGAACCCTCTGTATAACAAATATGAAAATTCAATACTTTTAGATTAAAATATACAAAATTGTTTGATTTCAAATTTAAATGTTTAAAAATTGGTTTACATATTTAGAAATCATGGCCTTAATATTTAAAGAATTTTTAATCCATGACAATCAAAATTAAATGACTTCTGGTCAAAACTTGATAAATTAGATCATTTTAAATCTACAGTGTTAGAAATTCAAGAATTGGTATTTAAACTCATCTGTACATCAAATTTATTTCAAATTGGAAATATTAATTGTTGAAATCATCATAATTTAAATCCTTGCGAATTCAAATATTGAAAATTGGACAGTTTCAAATTAACAGCCTTAATAGTTGAGCATTTTTAAGTTTGAAGCCTTCAATATTGAAAAAATTAAATTTTGAAGATTTTAAAACTGAACCTTTTAAGATTCTGCAATTGAACAATTAGGAAAAAGCGTTTGAAATAGAAAACTGAAAGGGTTGAATAATTTGAGATTGAAGCTTTCAGAATAGTTTGGTTTTAAATTTAAATCGTTCTAAGTTATTTCAGAACGATTAAAATTTAATAATTTCAGATTGAAATTTATTAAATTGGACAATTTTAAATTAGGAGCACTTGAAATTTAATAGTTGTTAACTGAAGCTTTAAAAAACTGTCTAGTTTAAAATTTAATTTGTTCGAAAGTTTACAATTTCCTATAGAAATCCTGCAGAGTTATATTCACTTTAAACTGAAAACGCTCCAAATTTAATAATTTGTTTGATACTTTATAAGTTGGACAATTTTAAACTGTACAAGTGAATAAGTTTGAGTGGAATCTTTTAAATTTATAAAATTTCAAAATGGAAGGAACAGTTTCGAAAAGAACGTGTTCAAATTAGAACAATTTTTAGTTTGGAAAATTCAACATTTTTTGGTTTGAATTCAAATTGTTTAGAATTGCAAAATTAAAAAATTAAAACCTTTTAATACTTGAACGATTATAAATTTAAAATCGAGTAGACAAAAATTTAAATTTCGAAAATTAAACAATTTCAAATTGTTCAAAATTGTACAATTTTCAATTGAAAGTCTTAAAGTTAAATAATTAAATTGAAATCATTCAAAATCGAATCATTTTACATTGAAAATTCATAATGAAACCATTTCAGTTTCTCCATCTTGTATTTCAAAATGAAAGTCTTCAAGTCTTTAGTTTGTTTTCAGTGCTCTTTCAAAATGTTGAATTTTGAATGTTTTAATTTTCAATAAACTACGGTTTGAAAATGCTCAGTTTGAATTAGCTTTGTTTTTGAAGACCTCAAACCAAAAATTGTTCAATTTGGATGGCTTTTAATTCGAATTGTACAATTTTAAATGTTTTTCATTTGGCGATTGTCTAGTTTTGACTGTCTTTATTTTGTACAATACTGAACTTGTGATTTTGAAATTGTTCAGTTTTGAATTTCAAACACTTCAAATTCAGAATTGTTATGCATTGGATTCGTTAATTTGGAGATTCTTTCTTCAATACTTCAAATTATAAATTATGTAGTTCTTAATGTATTTATTTTGAATAAACTATATTTTGAAAACGCGCAATTAGAATTAGCTTTGTGTCTGAAGACCTCGAAATAAATATTGTTTAATTTTTATGGTTTTCCCTTCGAAATTGTACAATTTTTAATATTTTTCATTTGGACATTGTCAAATTTGTAGATCTTCTACTTTGTACAATATTGTACATTTAAGTTTGAAATTGTTCAATTCTGAATTTTAAACACTTCAAATTTAGAATTCTTTTGCAATAGATTAATTATTTTGGATATTCTTTTAAAATTATAAATTGTTTAGTTTTGAAGGTTTGAATTTGAAAATCCAAATAAACGGAAAAATGGGTAAAAACCGGGAAAAAAACCGAGAATTTTTTTCTGAGTCTTGAGTGGCCACCCTAAACAGAGAAGTCGAGAGTACAAGAGTTTTTGTGATAATTTAAATTTAGAAAGTAATTGCGTAAAAGCACAAAGCCAAATATTATCTGAAAGGATTGAGGAAAAAGTTTGTAGATACGTTGTGTAATATACAAATGTACAGAGAAATACAAACATGTACAATTGTACAGTGATTGAAGATTATAAACCGTTAAAGTTTACTCTTTTATTTTTTATTTTTATTTAAGAAGATGACAAAGGTTGATAAAAGATTAAATTAAGAAATCTTTTACTTAAGATATAATATACTTCCTATTATTAATGAATGAATAATGAATAATTTTGTTTCTCCTTTGATTTTTCATCTCTCATGAAATGAAGTCCAATAAGGCATCGTTTATACGTTTATGGGATGAATTTAAAAATTAGGCAATTAAAAATTAATCAGTGAGCGCTTGCTGCAGTTGTTGCGGTCGTTTTGGCTGTTTTTATATTATCAGCTGCAGCTGTGGTGGACATTATATGAGATATTATAGAAAGTATCGTTTCTAAGGAAAATCCACAGTGCGGATAAGCCCGAGTGCAATTTTCCCCGTTTCGTCCAGCATCAACAGCTTCCTGAATTGCTGTTCCTTGAAGTGCTGTTCTTAAAATTTGGTTGGTCGCTAATCCATCTACCATTCGATCTAAAGGAGAAATTTGATCTTGAGTTTCGTTGGTTTCCAGAGCAGCATTACGCATGGCTTCTGCAGCTCGTTTGGAATAGGAACAAACGGTGCGTTGCATACAGGAAGTTGTGTCTATTCCGTGACGAGATAAAGCGTCATCTAATTTTGTCATTGTGTGCATTATTCCACCTTCGTCACCTGATTTAATTAAAAATTAGACAAATTAATTTTAATTATATTTTATCCGACCCGAATTTTAAATATTTGCTTATTTATTACAACTATTCAAAATTTGACTAAGAAATTAGAAAACTTACTTCTTGCGTAGGCTCCGTAAGATCCTGAGAGGACGTAGAGCAATTTTGGAATTACTAATACGGTTCCGATACCGATTACGGCTCCCAATAAAAGTCCTCCTAAGTCAATTTTTGCTGGAGCATATGACGAAACACCGTAACCCTGAAGAATTAGACAAATTTTTTCTATTGGAATTAATCATTATAATTCGCTGATTGTTAATTAAAAAGCTAAATATGTTTTGTTTCGTTCAAGTTTCATGTCATTTCTGAACCAAACCGAACGTCTTCCAATATCGTTTTGTTTTTTAAACAAAGAAAAGTTTCTTTCTATCCAATTTGATAGACATTTTTTTCGAATCTCATTTCGACTTGGAAACAAAATAAAACTCTTTTTATAAGTTTAGTTTGATTTTCAAAAACGAAAGGGAAGGTTTACATTTTTTTCAGTATTACACGAAAGTCACCCAAACTGTCTTTTTTCGTTTTCAAAAATAAAATGATTCTTTCTTGAAGTTTCGTTTAATTTCTTGTCCTTTTAATTAATTACTTTGGGAATGAACTAAAATGAAAGAGGAAGATATTTTTTCTGACAGCGAAAAATAAATCATCCCTTAATTTGTTATTGTTTGAGAAATAAATCGAAAGTTCTCTAAGTTTTTATTTTATTTTTGGAAACAAAGTGTAAATCTCCAAACGACGATTTTTTAAATTGTTGTTACATTTATTTTCAAGATTATTTAATCGAATATCGGGTCATTTGTTTGAAAAAACTGATAGTTTCGTTCTTCCCAATTCAGAAATAAAACCAAAGTTTTTTTAAGTTTCAAAACTTCTTAATCAAAACACGTAGGCCTAAGTCTATTTATTTTTGTTTCGTTTTGAGAAAAAAATTAATAAATCTTCCAGTTCGTTCGAAGAAGAGAAGAAGAAAGTTCCTTGGAGTTTTGCTATTTCAGCAGATATTGAACGAAAATTTCTTTCATTTTTGTTTGAGAAAATAAAAACGAAAGTCTTCCAATTATTCAGAAACAAAAAGTCTCATAAATTATTCAGAATTAAAGTTTTTGATTTTGTTTTGAGAAATCAGAAGAAATTTCATCTTTTATTTCCTTTTCAGATTAGTTTCGTTCAATTTTTGAAATAAAAACGAAAGTTTCTTATAATCTTCCAATTTTTCTTTCCCTATTTCATTTCATTTTTAGTAAAAAAATGTCAATAGACTTTTGATCGAAACAAACCTTTTATAAGTTGCTTCAAAAAAAAAGTTTCAATCCCGCTAAAAATCAATTTCACAAACATTTTTTCTATTTGAAATTTTTTAAGAATGAATCCTAATGATTTCTATAATTAGTCATTATAGTCTTTAAAAGCGTAAAAAAATAAAAACACTTCATAATTTCTGAAACCTAAACCAATCAGACTTTTGGACTTTTTTTAAAAAGGTATCTAATAATATATTTAAAAAATTGAATGTTTTTTATTGACTCACAGATCCTGGTCCTCCAACGTTAGTGAATCCAAATCGTGGTTCCTGAGTCCTATCAGTAATATCATTCGTTTCAGAAGGTGAGAGTTTATTGTGGGAATTATTAAGATCATTTTGTTCTTGCGATCGTTGAGAAGGCAGTGCCAACTGGTCTTGAGATTTTGGTGCTGAATTTGTCAGGTAATCCACTGAACTTGGAACAAATCTATTAATAAATTAAAAAAAAAAAAAATTAAAACCACAAAAATCTCATTTAAAAAAAATCACTATCAGTTACTTTCTTTAAAAAAATATTAAATTTGCTTACCCATCAATTTGATATTTAGGAGAACATTGAACGAATCCATTAAGTAATACGAGGGATGTAACAACTTTTAAAATAGTCCCTCTCATCTATAACTCAAAACGAAAATATGATTAATACTTTTTGAAAAAAAAAATAATAATATTAAAATAAGTAAGTAAATTTGAATCTTACTTTTAAAAAGAAAAATTACAAAAATTCTTCAACTCTTATTTAAATCTTCTTATAAATAAATATAAAAAATGAGACCTTTTTTTGGAAAGTGGAAAAAGAAATATCTGGATCTGATTGACGACAAACACTTTTCTTTTCTACAGACTGAGCTCCAAGACGAAATTCCTGAAATATATAGCCACACACGACACTTTTATCATCCAAGTTGGTCATAGGGGAAATAATTGTCTGCTGGTTTCGCTTTCGTTGTCAGATTTCCAGAGAGGATCTTACGATGCGTGACTTCTTGAATATTTTTCTTCTCCCTGAAGAGTATCATGACGTCTCTCGTATGACTCTCGAGGAATTCGTCTCCAAGCTGAAATAATTCCTTATTTTGCAACATCCATTACTAACTTTTACAAACTCTCGCTGAATTTCTATTTGCCTTTGTCTTCTCTCAAAAGGATGCATTTATTTTTCAAGAACGATTACGTTGCGTCCAACAGGAAGTCGAAAATTAGATGAGACTTCCTTTGCCGAAAATCACGCCTTGATGCTCCAGAGATTCGTAATAGCGAAATATTTTTGTTTTTACATTGTTTACTTCTAACGCTAATTATACGATAATTCAAAGTTACTTCCGTTTTGACACTACCTAAGGTAGTAAAATTAAGGCCACTAAATCGGGGCACTTAACAAATTTTTGGTGGAAAAACCTATCCTGTTGAATGAGATTTGATACCAGAGGAAATGCATAATTTTAAAATATGTCAAAACCGACTAATTTTTTATTTAAACTTTATAAATCAGACAATTTTTGATAAATATAGTTCAGAAGTGAAAAGAATTTTAACAATTTTATTTCACACTTGAAGCTTAGGTTGAAGAATTTTAGATTGGCAACTTTCCAAATTTAAATTTTAAATCGTTCAAAATTTGTAACTTAAAGAGTATTTAAAATAGGAAAAATTACCTGGAATTTTGTTCCTCAGCTACAACAAAATTAACAAAACTATTCAACTATTATGGCAGATTTGATATTTATTCCGAGGGGTTAACCACTCTAAATTCAGATATAACATCTGTTTCTGAATTCTTTTGAAATCCTATAAATTCCTTTGAGATCTTTAGAATTTCCTCAACGTTTTTTTAATTCACCTACAATTCTTTAACAATAAAAAAAATCTTTTTAGATAAAAAAAAATCTTTTTAATTCGTCTGAATTCTTTTAAATGAATAGAACCAATTCTGCTATACTGGAGTGAATTCTTGAATTTAATCTTGAAAATTGCGATTAATTTCCTTTTAATTACTATGAAGTCTTTTGAATTTGCCTTGAACTTTTTTAGATTTTGAACTCTTTGAATTCTTTATATTCATTTGAATTCAATGAATTCTTTTGTATTCGCCTTGACATTTTTATATTTCACCTTGAATTCCTTTCAGTTTTTTGAATTGTTAGTATTTATTTGAATTCTTTATATTTCTTAATTCTTTTGAATTGTTTAAAGTCCTTGTTTTCATTTGAATCCTTTGTAATTTTTTCGATTCTCATGTATTCTTTTGCATTTTTTAATTCTTTTGTATTCCTTTGAATCAGTAGTATTCATTTGCATTTTTTATATTTTTTCAAGTCCCTTAAAGTCCTTGGAACTTACTCTGAATTCCTTTTAATTCTTTAAAATTTTTTTTACTTGTAGTCGCCTTAATTCTTTTAAATTTACTTTGAACCCCTTCGTATTATTCAAAATTCCTTCCAATTCTTATGTATTTTTCTAAATTCTATGATTTCTTTTGTATTGGCCTTGAAATTTTTTCAATTCTTTAAAATTTGTTTCAATTCTTTTGCATTCTAACGAATTTTCAGTATTCATCTGAATTCTTTGAATTCGCTTTAATTTTTTTTATTGCCGTGAAATTTTTGAAGCCTCTTGAAGTCTTCTGAATTTACCCTGAATTCCTTTCAATTCTCCTAGGTTCTTTAAAGTCCTTATATTCATTGGTATCCTTTTTAATTATTGTCAATTCAGGTGTATTTTTTTAATTCTTTGCATTCTTTGAATTCTATGAATGATTTTGTATTCGCCTTACAATTTTTGAAGTCCCTTGAAGTCTTTTGAATTTACCCTGAATTCCTTTTAATTCTTTTAGGTTCTTTAAAGTCCTTGTACTCATTGGAATCCTTTTTAATTATTTCCAATTTAATTGTATTCTTTTGAATTATTTGCATTTTTTTAATTCTATGAATGTTTTTGTATTCGCCTTGAAATTTTTTGAATTCACCTTGAATTCCTTTTAATTATTTATAATTCCTTTGCATTCTTTACATTTTTTTGAATCTGTTTAAACTTGAACCCTTTTTATTTTTTTCACTTCTTTGATGTCTTTTAAATTCTAAAATTTAGATATACGTCAAAATTGCTAACAGTTATTTATTCCTAGATTTATCCATATTCTTTCATAATCTAATATTTTTTATAACTAACAATAAGAAAAATCCAAATTTAGAAAAAAAAATCCGTCAAAATAAAACTTTAGATACAAATATTCTAAGACGGATATATTCATTTTAGTTTTTTAAATGAAGATAATGACATAATTAAAAGAGAAATATTTTTCGTTCTGCATGTTGCTTCAGAAAATGTAATTGAAAGTGACTTATTCTCTTCCTTATCATCTAGAAATGAAAAGAAAGTGCACTTGTTAGACATTAATTATTACTTGTCTCATCTTAACTTGAACATCCGCGTATAAGGCTCATTAATTCTAAAAACGCAAAAATAAATGCCCATTGTGATTTTTACACCAGAGGATAGGCTAATCATTATGTCATTTGAGCGCCAAGAGTGGGCAGGCGGGTTATACATAGAGTCTCCTTAAAATTAGCAACTTCATAAATATTCGTACTGTAATATTGGTTACTTCGGGCACAATCTTTCGGATCAATAGTGAGTGTCGAAATAATTTGAGGAAAAAGTAATCGAAGTCAGTTAATTACATCCGACAATTATTTGAATAAATTATTCTTCGCCTGGAGATAAGAAAATTTTTCTGATTTCATGGTTTCAAGTATTTCTAAAACTATAATATTTTCCTAATAGTGAGCTATTTTTTTACAGTCAGTGAAAATGAGGAATCCGTCGACTTCTTTGATTTACGTAATGATAATCTACTTTTTTGGACCATTCGACCTTTTCAGATTTGGAAGTTTTTTAACACAGGGTCCAGGGAATAAGGAAAAAAGTGCGCGTTTTATTTCCTTTGATTCCAGCCTTGGAAAAATTGATGTAAGTAATATTAAAAAAGTATTAAAACTCTTTACTGAAAAAAAATGAAAAGAAACTTTAGTTATGAGAAATTTGGGATTCAAAAAGAAACCAATAACTTAAGATATTCTTTTTTTTTCTAAAAAGAAAACGATACTCAAACAGATTTTCGTAATTTTTAAAATGAAATGAAATTTAAAGAGACGAGATTTCTGTTTTGTTTCTGGAAAAAAATTTAAAGAAATAAACGAAAATGAAATTTTAATTATTTCCAGCTCGAGTTCAATGTTGGCGTTCCATTTGCAACAATTCCATTACAAAGTGAAGAATACAATGAAACCACCAGGCGACGATCACCACTTGTAAAAATAAATACCAAAGGAATAGTAGTTTTGGGAATACTATTCGTCACTAGTGCATTCATCCTACCCCTCTTCATTAAACCTATTCCTCAAGATTATCAGCATTATCGTAAGAACAAAAAAACTGATTTCACAAATTTGTAGTCAACCTTGTATAATAATTTTAAATTAAATTGAATGATTCAAATTGATTATGATTAAATTTAGGGATGGATAGGGGTTCGGAGTGGTGGAATGTTGGCGAAACAGTTAACGATTTTTTGTTACGTAACGGATATGTTACTCCCTGCGTTCAACAAATATTATGTTCATTAGTAACAGGAGATAAATACTCTGAAAATCAAACCAGCACCGGAAAAATTATCGATGGTATCATTAGGTAATAACATCTACATTGAATTACAAAATAATTTTTTGATATCCGATTATCTATCCATTTTTTCTCCAACAGCACTGAGTGGTTACAGCGATACGTTAACGGTAGCTTCGTAATGGATGTTATCAGAAAAAGAAAAGGAACCGAGAAAGATTGTCTCTCTTACAAAGGATGCCCCCTATCGAAAAAAATGATCGACAATACATTAAGAGTCTTAAATATAATTTCTTGAAAGTTTATGTTTTAAAATATCTTTACAATTTACATTAAGTTATCAGATCCATCTAATTTTTCTAGAGCTTCCTAATTAAACATAATTGTAAAATATTTTCGAAATTAAAATTGTCAATAAATACTGTCATCACAATCTTTTATTACCTTTCATTCTTTGAGATCAGTTTTAGTGAATCGAAAGCCTTGGTCAACTTGGCAAGATCGAAAGGAGTATGTCCCAGCATATCTTTCTTGTTCATATCTGCTCCATTTGCCAAGAGAAATTCTACACAATTTGAATTATTGTGCAGAGCTGCAAGATGCAGAGATGTTCTTCCAGAAATATCTGCTACGGATAAATCTGCTCCAGCAAGTTGGTAAGATTTCAGTCGCGTGACGTTTCCACCTGCTGAGGCTACACATAACTTTTCACCGAGCATACGAGTTCGTTCGTGAAGATGAGCACCACACTGCCGCAAGAGTTTAATTATCTGAAAAAATGTTGAAAAATTATTATGGTATTCTATTTTTTAGAAGAGTTTAATATAGACAAGGAGTTCATCACTCCTGAAATTGGGTGTACCAGCCTTCGTTAAATATTTTTAAATCTTTAAAATCTTTGAATTTCCCTGTAGTCCAGGCATCTGGTATTTTTGCACAGTTTTAAGTCTAGAATGTAATTTTTTTATAAAACGCTCCATTGAAGGGTATTTGTGTGAATTCCAAATTTTTCGGAAACAAATGTGACGGAACCCGGAGAAAATTTCTGAGAAATGTGCCAAAAATTACGTTTAAATAGATTGACGGTTCCCATTGCCCACTGTACCGAAAATATTGCTCACAAAAAGAAAGGAGACAAAATTCTGCGAGAAACTAAAAAGCAAAGAACCTTCTATCTGCAATAGATTCCCAATTTCAAAATTCACTCTGTAGCATAGAACCTACTGATTTTACGAAAAGGTGTTTTACAGACAAGCAAAAGCAGACTCAATTTTTATTAATTAAAAAAACTTTGAACACACTATTAGGCCATAAGTTGGGACCTCTCAAAGTTGACCATTTTCTGTCTATTTTTAGGGGTAAATGGCATGGGTTCAGTTTTTTCAAAATAAGGAAATTTTATCATAGGACACCTAGAAAATGAGCTATTTCCAAAAAACACAGTTTTTACATTTTCGGCCAAAAATAAAAAAAAACGATTTTTTCTGAAGTTCATAACTTCATAACTAATGGGACTAGAATACATATTACATTCTCATCAGAGACGGTATTAGATTTGTGTAAAATTTGAACCCCCCCCCC
>JAUMHM010000071.1:31173329-31183669 GCA_032362435.1 Melikaiella ostensackeni | reverse complement strand
ATGAGCATGCGAAACCAAGTGATGCAAGAAAATCACGATGACGCCCAAGCCGGTCATATGGGGATCGATAAAACCTACGCGCGTGTCGCTACCGATTATTACTGGTCTGGGATGTTTCCAGATATCTCCGACTATGCGCGGAAATGCCCGAATTGCCAAACGGGAAAAGTCGAACAATTAGCTCCTTCCGGATTAATGGGTCGCCGGAGAGTTGAAGAGCCCTGGACCATAGTAGCTGCCGATATTTTAGGATCCTACCCTCGCACAGCTTCCGGATTCGAATACGTCCTAGTCATGCAGGATCTTTTCACCAAACGGGTGGAGTTTTGTCCGTTACAACGTGCCACAGGTCCAACAATTCGGGATAAATTCAAAGAACTCGTTTTAATGCGCTGGGGAACACCCCAAGTCCTACTCACCGACAACGGGACCGAATTCGTGAATTCCTCACTAAAAGGATTGGCCCGGTAGTATAACATTTACCATGCTTCCACCCCACCCTACCACGCATAAGCCAATCCTGCCGAACGGGTAAATCGGGTGCCGAAAACCATGGTGATAATATTTATTAAACACGACCATAGAACATGGGACCAATAACTTTCAGAATTCCGATTTGCCTTCAACACCACCATTCATTCCTCCAATAAAACCACACCTGCTCTTCCAAATTTTGGTCATAATCATAAAGCCGTAAATTCCCTTCAAGCTCACGAATCACCCATCCTATCCGACCCGACTAAGGTAGAAACTCAAGACCCAGTCGTGTGGGCGGACCGAATGGAACGCTTATCCATACTCAGAGATTGGGTAGTACAGAATCTAGAGGAGGCCTATCAGCGCCAAGCCCGTTATCATAATATGAGGCGAAGAGAGCCCATATTCGCCGTAAATGACCTGGTCTTGATTAAAACCCATACCCTGTCCTCTGCCGAAAAGAATTTCTCTGCTAAACTCGCAAAAAAATGCCATGGTCCTTTCCGCCTTACCAAACAACTATCCCCTGTAGTATATGAGGTTTCCAATTTAGAAGACAAGTTTGTGAGTAAGATGCATGTAAAAGATTTCAGACCCTATCGAGCCTAGCCTAAGCCTGCTTTTTTTGCCTCCCAGGTTAGTGCAGCTATCGAAACCGTGAAGCTATCGCTGGGAATAAGGTTGGCGTCATCTACAGCCGTTCCTATCTAAGATCCACGCAGCCAATCAGCTCAACCCAGGATTGCTCCCCGCCTTGCAAACTGCGGTCAAGGAATACGGGGCCTCCACAAGCCGGCTTATACCACGTGCCTCAACGGGAACCAGTGGCCCAATGACTGGCCACGTGTGCTACTGCCCCCAGCCGAATGAGGAGGCTTTCGTGGGAACACAGACTCCACGTCGCCGGGATATGGTCTCAGTGACCACTTAAACTCCTGCTACGATAGAAGTCCGAAAGATCTTCCGGTCGGAGGCGACCCACACGGCATCCAGAGACGTGGCGTATACCACTATTATCCCGCTTTACAAGTTCATGGTAGTAGAGGAACGTCCCCGTCAACGCGGTTCCACCAGGGCCACCCCCAAGAGTTCGACGGGCCCCCCATCCAGATACTGGGGACAAAGGGATAGTGACTCCAAAGAAGAGCGACGAATAGGATGGCTCCCCACACCCATTTCACAATACCGCTAATCTGCCGGACACAGCGGCACCGCTACAGACCCACCACCCAGCCAGCTCATGACCTCACCACCACCTAGAGGACAGCGAGCGAACTCTGACCGACCCGAAGGGCCGTCCGAGCCAAAATCAAGGCGACAGGAAGCACCACATTCCCTTAATACGACGGTACACTGCTGGAACTGTGGGTCCACACAGCATACCCACAGCCAGTGCCCACACACGCCTCTCCATACATATTTCTACCGATTCGGGAGGCCGGGCGTCACCATTAAAGGCTGTCCGGACTGCTACGGAAAATGAAGATCCAAGGGACCCTACCGCCCGGGGGCACCTAAGAAATAAAGGGTCAGGACAACAACGAAGGAAGCACCGAGTGGCTAAGGCCACACATCACCTACTTCCATCAAGTTTAGTGGCTGATTGCCCAGTCTTATTTTTTTTATTATTTTTTTTTTGCTGTCGTTACTGTAAAATCCATACTTTTCTTTCTCAAAAATTTAAATTCTCTCAGGACCTTAGTTTTGCTGCCGTACTGCTAATGTAACTTCCGCTATCGCTATTTTAAACGCTAGTTCTGCTACCGCATCATCTCTGTAAATTTCACTACCGTTATCTGGAACGCTGGATTTTGTCGCTCTCGTTGAAGGACACACTCCATCTCTACCGTCATTGAAAATATTAGTTCTCGTTTCCGGGAGAATTCCGCGACTTCGCTACCGCTACTAAGGTCCGTTTTGTCTATTTCTTATCTTTTCTTTTTCCCTTAATTTTTTTTCCTTCTGCAGCAATAACCTAGTATCATACAATTTAACTTTTTTTCCACTCTCGTGTGTAAATCTCACGTTACTCTAGCTGCTAAAATAAACTCAAATGTTCCTTATAATACCAGGAATCTTAACTCGCTCATACCCTACCTTATCTAGCTTGCATGCATGTAGAATTCAACCTACTTCTCCCAACCTGTAAAAGTCCCAGCCAACAATTTTTTTTATTTTTTTTATTTTTCTCACCCTGCTCCTCAACAGTACAGATATTGACCTAGCTCAGCCACATTATTTTAATTATAGTTTGTAAAAGTAACATACTTCCCTTCTAAGGTAAAAATAAAAAAAATTTGCATGCCATTCTTGGAGACTCGTGCCGTGACAATCCGAAAGCCAGTACTATAGCTGAACCGTAGAAAAGTGGTCCTTACTGAGAACTTTTCTTTAATTTTGTTTTGTCTGAAAAATCGCAAACTCGAATGTTATTATTGTGTTTCGAACATTACGTTCATGCTTCTTATGGTTATTTTGCTTTCTTACCTTTTGATCAGTTCGTCATCGCGGGCAAAGACCATTTTAGTTTAAAAATTATGCTTTGTTCTATTGTTTAACGGCCACGGTTGGCCTCTCTGCGCGGAAAGGGTGTTGTAATAAGACGAAATTTTGAGTCACTTTATTTTATTTATCATTTGACGATTAAGGCGAAATCTGTTCTCTCGGCACGTGGCATGGTAGCCCAGGGGCACATTTAGGATAATTTTAAGAATTTAGGATTATTTCGTAGGGTATTTTTCCTCTTATTTATGAACTTGCCGCAACTATATTCTTAAAGAGGGACATTGAGGGATTTTAAAACTCTGAAGGGCCGTCAGAGAACTGGAATTTACTCGCTGTCGCCACTCCAAATTGAGAATCGAGATTTGAATTTGAATCTGATTTCCGCCTTTCCGTTTGCTGTCTCCAACAATCCCGGAACCTGAATGGAGACCTGAGATGCCTCCAGAGCCAGGAACGACTCCAGATCATGTTCCCTAGGCTTTGGGAACGAACTTAGTAGCCAGGAGCTATACTTGGGGCTGCACCAGAGATTCTTATTAAGGAGGAAGTTCTCACATCCCCTAACAGGGCCCTCGACGCTTAAAACACTGGACCGAGAGCCCAGCCATGCTCCAAGACTCCCGCGATGAGAATAAAAAGCAGGTCTGATTGTCCTAGATTTGTTGCCGTATATTTTGCCAATGCGGACACTCTCGCTCCAAAGAGGAAGAGAGCTTCCTCATTTATCGGAAATGCTACAGATCTGCCTTGTAGATATCTTTTATTAGTTACAGACTACCCATTGAGCCGCCTCTGCTTCTTCTCTGATTTCAGGCGCCACGAGCGGAAAGAGCGAGTCGAGATTCGAACCAACCTATCCCAGGGCAGCGCCGAGCAAGCAGCCAATCAGCGCCGTGCCGGAGAAACTCGCCCAGAGAAGACGAGAACACGAGCTTGACGACCGACACGCCGAGTTCTCTTTCATTCGGCAGCCACGTGCGGAGAAACAGCGTCGAATTTGTTTCTGTCTTTAAAATTGCTTCAGTTTTTAACGAAATAGAGAAATTAGTTGCTCTCACTTATATTTAATTATCTCGAAAGCCAGTAAAATTCTTGATTTGATGTAAGGTCAGCTTTGAAGGATACGGTAAAGCCAAGGATTCTCGCGGAGCATCATGTTCGCTACC
Source organism: Melikaiella ostensackeni (assembly GCA_032362435.1). Lineage (NCBI taxonomy): Eukaryota > Metazoa > Arthropoda > Insecta > Hymenoptera > Cynipidae > Melikaiella > Melikaiella ostensackeni. The sequence continues at coordinate 31,179,521 of JAUMHM010000071.1, read as the reverse complement.
GTATAGTTAGTGATTAATTGATTATCATTTTTTTTTCGGACTTAGTATGCTGAACATGAGGAGCCTCGCGAGTCTTCAAGACCCTTTGGCCTTTTGTATTTCCGTCTATTTTAAGCCATGAAAACTAAAATTGGGCTGTTATTGTGTTTCTGATCTCGATTTCTTTTGCTCTCTCAGTCTTTTGCTTTTTTTTACAATCGGTGTGAATATGTGCTAGAATTGTGTCTTCACTCGTATTGCTGTCGGGATCTCAATTTTGTAGTCGTAGAATTTTCGCTTTCACGACGTCAAGATGGCCATTTATAATATCGATTCTACTCGCAATGTAAGCCTAATAGACCGAGTTTCAACTCTTTTCATTTAGCTATCGGAAACTTATCCTCGGGTAAAAAATTCGTTATCAGGTAGTTGTAGGTTATGTAGACCACTGAACTCAAGTATTAAAATTATGAATTAAAATAGCCCTTGGAGAATCGGTCGAACGATTAAGCATTATTCTTATTTATCGCGTTAATTTTCGGGTAATTTACCACATTGTAAATTTTTGTACGGCTAGATAAGTAATGTAAAATATATGTCACCGAATTTTATAGTTAATCCTGCTTGTCAATCATTTACGAGTAAGAGGCGGATTGACGAATGGTAAATTTCCTTCTGATTCCTTTTTTTTCAATCACGACTGATCCACCCTCTCCAACATCACCCGTCCGAGGGCTGAAGCTAGCCTGGGCTCAGAAATTCTGCCCCGCCCCGTTGGGTATTTATTGCGTATCAAGTTGGCGCATACACGCCTGGCGCTCAAGAAACAAAATCTAGAACTATCGTTTTCCGTTTTAGGGTTTTTCGCGATTTTAGATGAGGGACGGGAGGAGGTAAAAATCAAAATAGAAATAACGACGAAAAAGGTCGTTATAACTTTCAAGGGCCAAAAACATAAGAAAACCCTAGCAACTGGAAGTGCAACAGCTTAAAATCGGAACGTCCACTTAAACCAATTAGATACGTATATTCAACTCCCTCTGCTCCTTCGAGAAATATGAGCGCACCAACTTGGAGTTGAACGTTTAAGGACAAAAAACATGTGGAAACCGAAATAACTGAAACTCCAGCAACTAAAAATTAAAACGTCTGAGCCAACAATTCAAATACCTACATTCAACTCTCTCTGATCCTCCGGGAAATATTGGCACATAAATTTGAAGTTGAAAGTCCAGCGACAAACATCAGTATTGTTTATAACAATGGGAAATGTTGTTGGATGTCAGTATATTTCGTAGGAGTTTCATTTCTTATGTTCTAATAAAAATTTCAGCAAAAAAGTGATTTTTCCGTTTTGAAAGTGACTATTAAATGCATTTTTTGATCAGAATTGTTAATAACAATCAAAAATATTGTCAAACGTCAGTATCTTCCATCAGAATTTCAATTTAGGGATAAAGTGAACAATTATGCAAAAAAATGGAATTTTTTCTATCAAAGAGTGACCATTTAATGCATTTTTAATCGGTATTGTTTATGACAATGGTAAATATTGTTAATTGTCCATTTGTGTCATGGGATTTTTTTTGAAGGCAAAACTGATGAGAGCGCAAAAAATGCATTTTATATATTCAGAGGCGCTCATTTATTGAATTTGTTTATGGAATTTGTTTATAACAATCAAGGACATAATAGTTCAGTGTTTTATTTTAATGAAACATCGATTCCACTCGATTTCGCGAGAAAAAACGTGATGAAAAGAGCTTCCAGACTTCATTGTAAAGCAAAAATCGATTTTGTTCATGAATTTTTTCTCCAGCAATTGAGTGGATTACATGAACTTCAGCTGACTTATCAGGATTTGTTAATCGAGTGTAAATCTATCAGATTTTCACCTTTTGGAGATAATATCAATGAATAATACAGAACAGGCAGCTTAAATATGAAAAATTATGATTTTTTGGCATTTTTCAACTTGAATAACAAACAAACAGAATCTTTTTTGCGAAATCGGCTTCGACAGACCTCTTTAGAATTCAGTTAGCTTCAATTTTAAAAAAAGATGAAATTGCATAAAAATTGTAGGTTCTGGATCATTTTGAACCTCAATTTTCTAACTCGCCGTACTGTGCGACATACTGGTCATCGTATGCGGCCAGCATCTGGATGACTATTGGAATGATACAGCAAGAACTGAGGATAGTGGATACCTGGTGCAAGAAGACCGAATTATCGGTCAATCCGAGTAAGACGGACGTGGTTGTGTTTACCAGACGGTACAAGTGGAGGACCATGAGCGCAGTGAAATCGGGAGGACAACAACTGAGAATCACTGAACGAGCTTAATACCTTGGAGTCATCCTGAATAAGAAGCTGCTATAGCACGAACACCTGTGAAACAAGTGCAAGAAGCTCACGGCGAGCCTTTGACTTTGTAGGAGTGCTAAACGAAAGGACTGGGGCCTGAAACCAAAGACACTGCAGTGGATCTACAAAGCGACCCTGCGACTCAGGCTAACCTATGCGACGGTGGTCTAGTAGAGCTGACTCGAGCTGTGCTCCGTGAAGTCTCGACTGAAAAGAATCAGGAGACTGATTCTGAGAGGCGTCACTGGTGCCTCGAAGTCGACACCCACGGTGGCATTGGAGACACCAACAGGGCTAGAGCCCCTCCATTTTACTATCAAGGCAATGGCTGCAAAGGAAGTTCGGAGAATAAACATGGAAAATGGCGGAAGGATTTCGACATTATTGCACATCTCAACCGATATTGCAAGTAGGCTGGCTTTGAGCATGGTCAGGGACCAAGCGCCTATTCGCTATCTCTTCGACAAAAAGAAACGAGTCAGCCTATCCACGAGAGAGGGATGGGCTAATGGCGAGGCATATCTGCCTCACAGGCTAGCAAAACAAGCAGTAAGAGAAAGCTTCACTGGTCCCGGACCAATCGTATGTATTTCCAGTGGGCAGGTCACTGAAGAAATTAACAGTTGGCTGACCGAGGAGCATCAGAAGGATCGGGATAAGGCCACTGGCTGCAAACAGACGAAAGCACTCATGGGTATCAATCCAAATTCGGAATGAGCTGCGGAAATACGCAAGCTCGGTAGGAATGAAGTTAAGGTCCTTACAGAAATGTTTAGAGGGCATGGAAGCCTCGGCTATCACAGAGATAAGATAGGGCTCGCAGATAGCCACCGCAACTTCGGGGAAGCGTCTGGCATTCACGAGCAGTAATTACGTCAGTGACTCAGATATATCGGCCAAGAGCGTGTCAGCGGTCCTTTGCGTATGGAGAGGACTTTGGGGTCACGCATAGGCTTACAAGGGAACACAACAAGACTATCCAAGCGTCAGGGGCTCTTTTGGTCTCGATCCGGATAATAATAATAATTTCTTATGTTTCTCACAACTTTCCCAACAGTTTCCATGAATTGTCGAAAGTTTCCGTAAATTTCCATACATTTTTAAAATTTTCAGTAAGTTTCTACGAATTTTCGAAAATTTTCCATAAATTGAACGATCTGTTCCGCGACACTGAATGTTGGCGCAACATTTTTCAATTTTGATAATGATATTTCCAATTATTAAAAACTTGTTCAAATCCTATAAAAACCATCGTGTTGTTCGAAAAATGGAATATTCTAGTATTTTTTATCCATTTAGTTAAACTTTTTTTGGAATTGTGAAATACTTGATTACATTTAAATACTAAATTTTAGGGTAAAAAATTGCAAGACTTCCCTTTTTTTTCACTAAAATAGGTGTAAAAATGCGAGAACGTATGATTTTTAATGGAGACTTATGCTTCAATTGTATATCGATATCAGCAGACTACTTCACTCACCGATGAAAAAATACGCGAAATTGAACAATCAAACGAACTTACGTAAGTTAAGTTCGATCGCAATCATACGATCGCCTCGTTCGAGATGATTACGTACGTAGTACCTCTTCGCTCCGCGATGCGCCACAACTTTCAGAGTTATAACAGAGAGAAAACACCTCCAGCTTTCTCTCTCTCGTGTTTCGTGTTCCTACTCTCATAAAGTTTAGAGTTGATTAGAAATTAAAAATTTGTTATTAAGGGTTGGGTTTCTTCAATATTGTAAGGGTGGCTGTAATCATCTCGAACGAGGCGATTGTATAATGGTGATCGAACTTCACTTGAGTAAGTTCGTTTGTTCGTTCAATTATACTTAAGCCTCGTCATTCGATGATTACGTACGTAGATGTTCAGAATTGAAGCAAGTCTTTATTTATTTTTATTTGTTTATTTATTTATTTTTGAATGCCTTAGTGTCTGAGGAAAACAGAATAAGTGACATCTTACGCCTGTTTATTCCGCCCATTACGCATTCTCCTAATAGCGCTCCCCAACACTTTTGTTGCTATGTTTTCTCCTGGTTTGATTATAGATCTATTATAAAAAATGTCAAAACTCTGGGATTTCTCAGACCATCCTGCTGTGCTCTTTAAAATGTTGATGTTTAGCCCTTCTTCGAAGGCTGCTGATGCTATTGCGTGCCTGGTGCTGTATCGTGAGAAGTGTCCCAATCCAGTTTCTTGTAGAATCAGCTTAGGCCATCTGCTTATCGTTTGAGCAGTCATTGCAGTGTGAGGCTTTTTTGTTGTGATTAACAAGTTCGTAATGTTGTTTCTGATACTACCTGTGACCTACAGTTATCTTCTCAGTGTGAGAGCCGTGCTCCACTCCGGAGATTCTCGGAAAAAAGGGAGTGTGAGTAGCGGCTGATTTCTGCCTAATTTAAAGGTTTTTATGAGATCCGCAATTTTTATTTCAAAACCCTCGTCGGTCTCTGCGATATTTTGTAGCTTAGTGAAAGCCAAGGTTTGCGCCCTTTGCGCGGTTGATAGAGCCAGAAGCATGATCAGTTTTTGAATCAGTTGAGCCAGATTGATGTTTTCCAGCGGAAATAATTCTCCTTTTTTTTGTAAGACTGTGTCTGTGTTCCAAATTTTCTTACTTTGGTTTGGCGTACTTTGGTTTTAGTGGCTCAGTGCAGTATATACCGTAGAAAAATCTTTTAAGGTTTGCGTTATACTCGAGCTCTCGTCCTTGAATTATTGCTATAGCCGACCTCATTGTAAATATTTGTTTATTTAATTCCCATTTCGTGTCTATGTTCACAACCCTTGATTCTTTATCGACCTCTTCATTTTCTTTTGATGGGATATATGAGGCATATAACAAAATGTTCCGTTCGGCACACTATTCTCAGATTTCTCGAGCACCCTCGTTGAGTCTCCTGGCATGTGTACCGCCCATCTTGTTCACATATGAGATTGCTGTTGAGTTGTCCATTCTTAACAAGATTCCATAGTTTTTCACATCAGAAACAAAGCTCCTTAATGCAAAGAAGGCCGCTAATAGTTCTAAGTAGTTTATATCATTAGACATTCTTCGTTATTCCAAAGACCTCTTACCGTGTGACCTTCGGAATACGCACCCCAGCCACATAACGACGCGTCGGAGAAGATTTCTTTTTCAAAAGTATTTGTCTTAATCTTCCTTGTTGCTGAAGGTAAGGTGTTTATCCACCAGTCAAAATCCTCCGTTAGAGTTTTTCTTATATACATTCGTTTGTCGAAATTATTGTCGTTAATTATTAATGCTGCATTTCTCGCATATTCTCATCTTTTTATGTAAACCGGGCCGTATTCTGCCCCTGATGACACCGCCACTAGCAATCCGATCAGACGAGCGAATTCATGAATAGAGCACCGACGTTTGACTTTGAACGTTTTGACAAGACTAACTTAGTTGTTTTTCTTTACCGTGCTTGGCTCTAGCGAGTAGGTTTTTGAGTCTATTTTAAAACCCAAATATTCGCAACGCGAGCTCGGTGTAAAGTGGCTTTTGCTATAGTTTATAAGGAAGCCAAGCCTTTCGAGTAACGCCACGGTTTCTCGAACGTTAGACACGCATTCACCATAAGTGTCGCTCACACAAAGTATGTCATCAAGATATATACAAGAAGGCCAACCTTCGGTTCGTAGTCTATTGATGAGCGGTTTCATACCCTTAGTAAAAATGAAAGAGCTTACACAAAAAACGACAGGTAGGCATGTGAACTCGTAGGTCACGCGTTGAAACATAAATCGCAGATATTTTCTGCTGTCTTCGTGGACCGGAACTAAAAAATATGCGTCCTGCAGATCAAGATTGGCCATGAATGCTCCCGGAGTTAG
>JAUMHM010000071.1:31153308-31167703 GCA_032362435.1 Melikaiella ostensackeni | reverse complement strand
AAATAAAATTGCTGTTAAACATTTCTTTATAGGACCAATCGTAAATCATTAGAATAATTTTTTAATCATCTTTTTAAATATTTGTATATATTACACGGTGAGTGCAGAAAATCGAGCGCAAAGCGCGAATATTATGATGAGAAAATATTCCTTAAGACCGATAGAGCCTTAAGTAAATGAATTTCCTTTCTCATTTGAAATCAAAAATAAATTTAGTAATTTGCACATGAAGAATATATAACAGCGAGCGCAAAGCGCGCGATGAGAATGTGTCCGCGAAGCGGGCAGATTTTTTTTTACATTTACGCAGAATTTCATATACTTCAATTTTATTTCGGGTTCCATTTATGTAGATTCATCCCAGAAGAAGTTATTTTGAAGAAACTGAACCCATGCCATTTACCCCAAAAAATAGGAAGAAAATGGTCAACTTTGAGAGATCACAACTCACAACCTAATAGTGCTTAGTCCAAGTCTTTTTTCAACTTAATAAAAATTGAGTCTGCTTTTGCTCGTCTGTAAAATGCTTTGTCACAAAACGTTATTTTGGGCACATTTCCCAAAAATTTTCTCCGGGTTCCGAGATATTTTTTTTTAGAAAATTTGGAATTCCCACAAGGACCCTTTAATGAAGCGTTTTATTTTATAAATTACATTCTAGAAATAAAGCAACTTTCAGCCGATTTTCAGTACGTGATGCCTGGACTACTGGTGGAAATGCATTTTTACATAATAATAATAAAAACACAATAAAGTACAAAAATTTGAAAATTGTAATTTTTTGAAAAAATTTTTAATTGATCGAATCCATTTCAAATCAGGCAGATTCTACACTTCAAGTTGCAAAATCTGTCAGCGACGAAATAGGTTTTTTTTTTTAGAAAAAATTAGGCGACACTTATTTTTCCAATTTGAGAATACAAATTTTTCCACTAAGTTACGAATATTTGACTTTTGACGTCTATTTAAAAAAAAAAAACACAAATTTTTCTTTAAAATTCTATAGTTTTTGATCTCGTTTAGCTATTCCAATTTTCTTTTTGGATTCTGGTGACTTTTACCGTCTGGTTTTGCAATCCGTCAGAAATTTTAAAGATCAAAATTAACAAAATGGCGACGATTTCTTTGTAAATATAAAAACGCTATTTTCACCCAAAAAAAATCCCCATTATATTTGTTATAAGTTTTTTGTTAAATTTAGTCTTCTATAAGCAAGATATCCTGTGACTTTTATATGGGTTAAATTATTTTTGTGGCCAGGAGATTTTTTTTTCATAATATACATATAATTTTCAAGTTTCTCTCGTAAAAGATGCAAGATATCACAAAAGAACAAGAGGAACTTTTTGGGAGAACTTTATAGGTGTGCAAAGTTTTATCCTAAATTTTTTTGTATCTTTCGTTATTTCTGAAAAAAATGCGAAAACTCAATTTTATAGAAAAAAATTCTGGTGGACCAGCTTCCGTTAAATCTTTTAAAATTTTTGAAATCTTTTTTTTTTGTATTTTTCTAAAATTTGTAATGTTTTTAAATATATAATAGAAAACTGACAGAACGACGAAACTAACTCCATCAATTAAAAACAAACAACTGCAGCTCATAACATAAAAATTTGCACTATTAGGGATAGAGCATTTTTTTTAATTTGCTCAAAATTAAGTCCTCTTTAATTTATTTGGTGGCAACATTCACCTGTAATGCTCAGGAAGTGAGTTATTTTGGAATACGAGAAATCTTATTTAAAAAATTGATGTTAAACAAAATTTCATAAAAAAGGTCATATTTAGAAGGCCATAATTTCAGTTCTATTAGAGCTAGAGCAATGTTTTTTTTTAGGTCCACTCAAAATTGAGTCTCCTTTACTTAATTTATAGGCAACTTTCACCACAGATGCATAGGAAATGAGTTATTTCACAAAGACTAGAATTTTGTATTTTTTTTGTTTAAACTATTCGTTCACAATCGAATTCTGAGGGCCATTACTCCGAAACTTTCAAATATGATACATTCGATTTTTTTTTGTTTTATAGGAAATTTCATCCGCTTTAATTCTTGTACAAATACTTGGGACTTGGGATGTACTGGAAAAAAGCAATTTTCAAAAAACTAATTTTTCCCCCTTTTTCACTATTTTTAATAATATTGAAGGGTTCCAGTTCTCGTTAGATATTCAGCTACTGTAGCACTTTTTTGGATGATTAACTGAATGCTATAAGCCAATAAAATTCAATTTTTAACTTATTATTTTCGTGAAAATATGTTGATTAATCTATTTTTAAAAAATCTTAGTGAAATCTTTTGAAATCTTTGAAATCTGGTGTACACTTAAACGTCGAGTAACCCCTCGATTTGAGAGAATAAAATAGAATCATGCAGGCCATTGGACCGGGAAATGCCTGGAATTTTTTTCTGAGTTAATTACCTCTTGATGATCATATTCGATTGCGTCTATCAAAGGGGTGCGATTAAATCTATCTTTCGCGTGGACATTTGCCCCCATTATCAAAAGACGTCGAACAACAGAAAAGTCTCCTTCGCAGCAAGCAATATGCAAGGCCGTTCGTCCATCCGCATCCCTCTGGGAAATATCTGCACCCTGTGTATTAATTTTATTTCAATTCATCCTCTTTCTGTGATAATTAGGTACAAAAAACGAAAAATAGCTCACGTATTCTTGAAAGGATTCAAGTTTTTTGATATCTCGAGCAATAACTGCTGCATTTAGCATCGCAGGAAATAAAATTGAAACTAGTTCGTAACGTTCACTTGGGGAACTAGCATTCAGAGATTGTGCAACGGCATCAACAAGGTCCCAATCTTTCAAAGTGGGTGGCTTTCCTCCAGTCAACTCGCCCCTCAAATTTGTCTGCATCATTGAACGTTTCTCTTCTGTGTCCCATTCTTTTTTTGAAAGGACGTAGGAGAGTTTTGTTAAAGCTGCTTCTGGTGTCATATCATATCCGGCGATTACACCTATATAAAACAAATAATTAAAAGTAACATGATTAGTTTTACGGGTTTCTGGAGATATAATTTTCAAAATTCGAACCCACCTGCATCACTGAGAACTTGACCTGCTTCGTAGAGACAAGCAACACTGCCGGTTGGACATTGTGTAATATTAACGACGATAACCCCTCGTTCAGTCGCAGTTTTAATCTCTGATACGATATCCTCTCGATTACTGGGAATGTTTCCAGCACCGTAGCTTTGCAAAACAACTCCCTCGATTGGTGGTCGAAGAAATGCTTTTATCAATTCACGCGATATACTAGGAAAAAGTCGAAGCAGACCAACGTTTCTGTTTAAATTCGTGTGCACGTGAAACTCTTCTAAAGCACCAGAGCGGTAAATAGAACGATAGTCCACTGAAATTGAAATAAATAAATTTAGGCTGGAAAAGTGAGTTTAGAGAAAGGATATTAAAAATCGATACTTAAATATAAAAATACCTTCGATTTTGATACCAGCGATGGCAAGAGGTGGCGAATTTGGTGAGTGGAAGGCATCAAAGGTATCAGTCGACAACTTGCTGGTACGATTTCCACGTATCAGCTTATTGCCGAAGAAAACACAAACTTCGGGTATATTGTAGTTTGCTGCGAAGATGAGGGAAGCTAAAAAATTGTCGAGGCCGTCGCTTCTCGAGTCGAAAATCGGAAGTTGAGATCCGGTTATGACAACTATTTTTCCAAGAGCTTCTAGCATGAAGGATAGAGCAGAAGCTGTGTAACTCATAGTGTCTGTTCCATGTAGGATGACAAAGCCATCGTAATATTTATATGCCTCCTAAAGAAAATGGTATTAGGTATTTTTTCTAGCAAGATATCCTATTCTTCCAATAGGGGATTTTTTTCTTACTTTGATGTCTTTTGCGATTTGAATCCAGTCATCCATTGTCATATTACTCGAATCTCGAAGTGGAGAATATTCCTTGACATCATAAACAACACGTCGTTTATGTTCGTTTGACAATCTGGGTCGATTGTGTTAAAGGTGTTAATTTTGACGATTGCAATTTGTAGGTTTGTTTGGAGGAAAAATGTATCAATTTAAAGAAAGAGAAAAACAATTTTAACCAAATTGTTAAAGTTTCAAGCCAAAAAGACGAATTATCTACAAAACAGTTGAATTTTCAACAAAAAAGTTAATTTCTAACCAAATACTTCAATTTTCTACCAAAATAGTTGAACTTTCAAGCAACAAGACGAATTATCAACCAAAAAGGATGACTTTTTAACAAAATTGTTGAATTTTCAACAAAATAATTAAATTCTTAACCAAATAATAAGATTTTAACGAAAAGAGAAGAATCTTCAAACAAAAAAGACGAAATTCAACTAAAATGATGAATCTTTAACAAACAAAAAAAATAAATTGTTAACTGTTGAAAATTCAAGAAAAAAACGGTGAACCGTTTTTGAAAAAATAAACCTTTTTCGAATTCTTTTATGAATTGAAATTTTTATTTATTAAATTCTCGTATTAAATTATGTAAATAACATTTTTAAAACTTGTTTTTATTACAAAATTTGCTTTTTTTTTTAATTTCTCAACTGTTGAAAATTCAACTGTTAAAAATTGAAGAAAATTGCAAATTTAATTTTCAACAGTTGAATTTAAAATTTTCTTTCATTTTCAGCAGTTAAAAATTCAACTGTTAAAAAATCAACCGTTGAAAATTTAACTATTGAAAATGCAATTGTCAATTTCCTTCAATTTTCAATAGTTGAATTTTGTATTAAAAATAAGTGTTACAAATGTTATATTTACATAATTTTACATGGGAATTAAATTTTTGGAAAAACTAGATTTTTTCGAAAACAGGTCGCTATTGGAAAATAATGTTTTAGCAAATTGATATTCATCCAATGAAATCTCAGTGAGGAATTTATGAAATTAAAAAAAATCCCAACTCTGAGCATCTCCTTGTAAGGAGAAAAGAATGATTTAGAATTTTCGCTTAAAGCTTTCATTCCAAAAATGTGTATTAAGCATAAGAACGCTGAAAATACGAAACAAATTGAACTAGGTATTAAATAATATCTTCAATGAAAAGTTTTTCCTTAACTTTATTCGCTCGAAGATGTGATGAATGTATTTTGATTAAAATATTAATAGTCATGGACTTGGCGGAATTTTTTCACACGCAGTGTTTTTGGTAGGATTTCATTAATTTTTTTCGGAATAATAACAAATCCCCATACAGTAATAGATTTTTCTGACAACATTGGAATAAAATTATAATCTACAGTCAAATTTTTCTTAAGCATTTTTCTTTAATTTTGGGGTCAACGGATTTCTCCAACTTTCAATTAGTATCACTCAAACTTATAGAATGATTATTGTGAACAATTTTCTCAGAAAATCTGGTAAAAAATCAGTATAACTTAGTCGATGATAGGTTTGTGTCTGCATACTTTGAAAATTGTTAATTTTTAAATATGAATTCAAACTTAACTCTGTGGTATGTTTATGGATAACTTTCTCCTGAGAAAGCGACATATGTACAGCTTATTAACTACATCTATGCAAAGTTTTATCGAAATCGATTGATTGGTTTTGGCTGCCGGTGTATCTGCATGTTAGAAATCCTTAAAAAATCAAGCCAAAGAGGTCGGCGAGCGCCCTCAAGGAAGAATTTCCCAGGCAATATTTTTCAAGATTCAATTGAATCTTAAGACTAACAATAAGTCTTAATAAGACTTTAGATATTAACTATCCTTGATATTTTTATAAAAAACTGTACGATATCGGCGTTAGTGATCAGAGATTGCAAATAATTCCGGAAATCACACTAGATTATTATTTCTTTCGTAAATAATTGTTTGATATTTAAATATAACAATACTCACGGTAAAACTAGAGGACCGTCATCATGACAGTCACAAAATCTCCCTTGCGCGTAGGCCTTATCGTGCATATTTGGAAATGTTCTTAAATTTTTTACAAAAGCATTTGCTAGCGGAACTAGAGCTGCAAATATCAATAAAACGTCGTATTTAATGCATATGATTATTGAAAGTTTTTCATATAATAATAATAATAAATAATGGAAAAAAGAAAAAAGAAGAAAAGAAAGAAAAAGAAGAAAAAATAATGAAGAAAGGAAAGGACAAAAAACGTCTAAGACATAGTTATTTTCTGATAAATATAAAAACTACCTCCAGTTTCATTTCTGACCATTCCAATAGTCCCACCAGTATAAAGAACAAGAACTCTTCCTTCCGGGTTGTTCATTTCATCGTGGAATTTTCCAATTGAGGAATTTCGCTTTTGCAAGAACGGCGAATTTGATTTTTGATCAATATTATTTTCCGTAAGAGAATTTTCACTCAAACTATCACTTTCTACTCTTAAATCCATGATTTTCTCCAGTTTTCAGAAGAATTTTCCTAATTATTAAAAATAAGAATAGATCAGATATAACCTGTTCTTTAAAAAAATAATCAATATGATTATCATTAATTAAAATTGTAAATAAAACCCGAGATTGTTCACCAGTTAACGTAAATTGTTGACAAATTGGAGAAAGCAAAATGTGTGAGAAAATGTGCTGCAGACTTATCATACAAGTTTGTACATGTGCGCCTTTTCAGCAGCCCACGAGATGAATTTATCTGGTTTTGCATTCTCGCATGAGTCGTGTTAGTGTCACGGGTAAGGTTAGGTTAGTGAAGTTTAGAAACGTGGTTTGACAAGACTGCTGGGGTTAGGTCAAAAATTAGCAAAACAATAAGTTATTTACAAACATAGGAAAGATTTGTGACTCTATGTGATCTCAACATTAGATATATCACTAACAAAAAAGAGTATTATCTAAAGAGAGGTTAAGAAACGAGCTGAAGTGAGAGATATATTCCATATTTATACTTTTTAAAATAATTGATAGTATTATTGACAAATGGATAAAAAACTAGCAACTTACCGCAATAAAAAACGCAAGAAAGAGATGATTGAATCTGCAAAAAGTAAACTGAAGGAATTCCTATTATGGAATAGATTTGTAAGCAAACCTCAGGAATCAAATATCGATGCTGAGGTAGGTTATGGTTCAAATGTCACAAAAATAGTATTTTTAGGTCTTTCATTATTATTGCGTTTGACTTTGTTTTTTTGCAAAATGTTTCTCAATTGACAATTGAGACTCTATTGTTTTATTTAATTCATTTCTATATATTTTACTTACAAAAAGGCTGAACCTACCAATTATTGTTAAACATACGCTGTTTGTATATATTTTTAAAGAATTCACTGCCACATCAGCAAAATGTTTAACACATTTTGTAGTTGCAGTGCAGTGCAGTGCAGAAGTAGATAACCAACAAAATCGGAATTTTTCAGGTGAGAGAAATAACATTCTGAAAAATCGAAATCTTCATTTAAAGATAAAACAAAAGTCCACTCCCGAGCTGAAGTATTTTTGAATTGCGGCTAAAAAACTGTAGTTAAAAAAAATTTATCTAGTTTCGAGAAATAGAATGTGGAAGTTGACAATCTAAGAGTGGCAGGAACCTAAAATTGGAACAGGCTCGGTTGCAGATCACGATAAAAAGTGCAATTTTCAGTTTAAACAAAAAATAAAAAGTGAGTTCTGAGATATTAAGTTGCTAAATTGGAAGAAAATGAGTTTGTTTAGAAAAAATCAACCAATTCAGAGTAAATCATTCAAGAATTTAGAGGTTCAAATATCATGGATTTTAAAAATCGTCTTTGGAAAGCGATTAAAAATCTGTTTTTCAATTTGAAGAAATAATAAAAACTTGCTCATGAGATATGGGGAGGCTGAATAAGAATAAAAAAATATTCATCAAAAAAACTTATTCTGGTCCGGGAAAATAAACATTTAGTATGACGGTAACGCAACGTAACAAATGATTTTTCACTGAGAGGTCTATAAATAAAAGACAGGTATATGTTTTTTATAAATAAACGATAATAATTTAAAGAAATATCGTTTCTAATCGCAAGGTGAAAAATTGAGTGAAAAAAAAACTTTATAAAAGTGGTTTTTTATAGAAAATGAAGATTCAAGATTTTAGGTTAGAATTTGATTGCGGTACTTTGGTGCTGAAAAAAGTTTCAAATAGTTTAATTTTAGGGTTTTTCTTTGAAAAAAAGAAGTATTTTATTACTTTACTGCATTATAAAACTTTTAGGAAGAGGAATATGGTCAGAAAAAGTTTTGTAAGAAGTTCGAGGTTAGGCAATTAAAAAAAAAAGAAAAGAAGGGAGGCAAGTACAGATAGTCAGTTATCTAATTTTGAATGTCCAATCTCTTTATTACTGTATTTTAAAATAAGATTTCGGACAAATCCTTTCAACACAACATGTTTTTGATTTTTCAAAATTTTTTTATGGAAAACCCCCATTTTCGGCAAAATGTTGGTTATCTAGTTCTGTACTGCAACCCTTCATTTATAATTCAAATTGGAATATTTTTAAAATCGTTCATAATTTTCATTTTCACTAGGGTGCCCATGAGAAGTTTTAATTTTTAAATTTTGCAAACGCTACCCCCTAATATTACCTTTTGGTGAAAAAATACTGCCATAAATTTTCTTTTATTAAAAAAAAAAAAATGATTTAGAGGTTCCGCTTGGCCGTTTTTAGGTCTAAAAGTGACTTTCTTAGTTTTCAAATGTTCAAAAATACAAACTTTAAGTTGGAAATTCTTTCACCCCTGGAAAGTATTTCTTATTTAGTGAGGAATGAGCCCTAAATTTTACAATAAAAAAAAAATTGAAGATACTATAGGGCATAGACAGGGCTGACACATAGTCACTTAAGCCACTATTAGTCACTTTTTTTTCTCAGATCACATTTTAGTCATTTTTTAAAGATAAAGTCACTATAGTCACTTTTTTAAATGAATAAATGCTTTAGTCACTTTTCTTTCAATAAATTAAAACAGAAGTTCTATACCTACTTCTAAATTTTCTTGAATTCTTTGGAACTTTCTTGACTTCACCCTGAATTTTCCGTAAGATTTTACTCTGAATTCTTTGGAATTCCTTTGAAATACGCTGAAATCAATGGATCTTTTTTGGATTTTCAATTTTTTAAAATTCCCTTTAATTCTTTAAATTCACTCCAATTTGACTGAAATCAATGGAATATTTTGGATTTAAAAAAAATTTTTCAATTGATTTGAATGAATTTCTAATTCATCCTGAATTCTTTTCAATTCTTCGGAATCATCTGGAATTTGTTTGAATTGACTCTTGAATTCTTCTAAATTCTCTCAATTCAATGGATTATTTTGATTTCTATTTAATTTTTTGTTTTTCTAATTCAGGCTAAAGTCTTTTAAACTCATCTTCAATTCTCTTAGGCATATTATCAAATCCTTTTTAATTCCCTTGATTTTTTCTCAATTCACTCTAAATTTAACGAATTCAATGAATTTTAAAAATATTTATGATTTTTTTTTAAATTCGCATGATTTTTAAAAAATTCAAGTTTATAATTAAATCATATTTCATTGATTGGTTTTTTATAATTTTTTTATTCACTTAAGTTCTGTTGAATTCGCACTGAATTCGACTCACTCCTGTTTTACTTAATTCAATGGACATTTTTTGATTTTTTAAATTTGGTTTAGTTCATTTAAATGCTTACGAATTTCATCAAAGTCTCTTGAATTCCTTCAAAATCTTCTAAATTGACTCAGATTTTACTGAAATAAATGAGATATTTTGGATTTTTTAAAAATTGATTATGAATTTATCCTGAATTCTTATTCATTTATCATGAATTCTTTCAAAGCCTTTTAAATTCTCTTCAATTTGTTTTGAGTTTTCTTTTAATTCTTCTAAATTTACTCAATTCTCCTCAATTTAATGGATTATTTTGGTTTTTATTTAGTTTTGTTTTAATTCGCCCTGAAGTTTTTCAAACTCATCTTGAATTCTCTTAGGAATTTCATCAAATTCTTTCAATTTATTTTGAATGTTTCTCAATTCACTTCAAATTTATGAATTCAATGAATTGTTGAAACATTTCTGAATTGTTTCCAATTCATTTGAATTCTTAGAAAATTCAAGTTTATAATTCAATTTTATTTATTTCGTTGGTTTTTATTTATTAATTTCTCCATTCACTTAAATTGTGTTGAATTCACCCTGAATTCTAACCTTGAATTCTATTTTTGAATTTTTTCAAATCATTTGAATTATTTTGAATTTAACTTGAATTGTTTTGAATTAACTCTAAATTCTTATGAATTTATCTTGAATTTGTTAAAATTCACCTGGAATTCTTATAAAGTGCATCGATTTCTTTACATTTTTTTTTAAATTCAAAAGAACATTAGTCACATTATTAATGCACATTATTCACTTTTATTCAAAGTTTTTGTCACTTTTTGGGTTAGAAATCAGTCACTTTTTCAATTAAATTGTGCCGTGGCAACCGTGGGATTAGAATATAATAATTTGTAATTTCCTTACAATTAATGGTCTGAAATGGCCCCCTAAATATTTTTTTCTTGGAATAATATGCACAGGACTTTTTCTACAATATAAAGAGTATTTTCTCCATAATAAATAAACTTTAAATACTTATACCGACTGACAGAAAAAAAATCTTGAATTGCAGTATCACAGTCAGTCCTCTATTCCCCTTTTTCCCCAAATTTTCTTAAAATCCCCTATAATCCCTATATTTGAGAATTTTGGCCATTTGTTCCCTCTTTTTTAAAGATGTGATTAATTTTCCAAGTAGAAACCTATAATATTGAAAAATGCGCGCCATAATCTCTACTTGCGCAGCTATAAGCATACATGATTTGCAATAAGAAAATTTTAAAACACAAAATTACGAATATTCACATTATTATGATTTTATAAGTTTTCCTTAAAAAATTCATTGAATTTTCATTTGATGAAAATAAGACTTGATTATGTCACCCGGTCTAAGCCCAATAATATCTTTTAACATTTTTTTTATTTTGTAAAATTTAGGTCTTATTCTTTACTAAATAACAAATACCTTCTAGAGGTGAAAGAAATTTTTAGTCTTGAATTTTTATTGCTTAAATATCGAAAACTAAGAAAATTCATTTGCAGACCTAAAACGACCTAGTGGAACCTCTAAACAATTTTGGCACTGACTAGTGTTATGGAATTTTCTGTAAGACTAACCCGGTCGAGTATAGCGCTAGGGCTAGAATTACCGAAAATTTCGTAATTTTGGCCCTGAACGAGCTGGAAGGAGGTTAGTCTTACGGAAAATTTTATAACGGTAGACATTTCGAACAATTTTTTAAAAATAAAATAAAATTTATGGCAATATTATTTCAACAAAAGAAACAAAATCAGGGGGAACTATTTGCAAAATTTAAAAATTCAAATTTCTAATGAGCGCCCTAATCTTCGCCCTATATATATATATATATATTAAATAATATAATAAATATATAATAATAAATTGAAAAGGCGAACCCTATTTTATTCGAACCTCAAATCGATATTTTGACTATGTATTTCTATTTATAATTAAGGATCGAGTAAAACTGCAGCCGCAGGATTCTGATGATCAGGAAAGTATCCTATCAGACGACAGTATTGAGCCAACTCCTCCAGAGAATCCAATAATCACATGGACAATCTACATTCTCTATTTTTTACTTTGGGCCACACTTTACGTCCTAGCTTTGCGACTTGAATTCGGCGCCGTATATTTCATACTTTCAAGTTTCTATTTAATATGGGCCAACACGAGATCTGGTCCCAAAAAAGAGGGAGAAATTAGCGCTTATTCAGTATTTAATCCTGACTGTCAATCAATTGACGGCACTCTCAAAGCCGAACAATTTGAAAGGGAAATTATGTTTGGAGCTGCAAGTCTTCACTGATTTAATAGTTTAATTAACAAGTGTGGTGTAAGCGAATATCACATTTTTGAAATAATTTATCCAACGATGATGACTGTATAATTGTAATGTTCTTAAAAATAAGGATGCTTTTTAAAAAGTATAAAATCTTCCATTTTTGCTGAAGTATTGATTGTATAAGTAATAAATTATGCGTTAAAAGTGTAAAAATGGTTTAAAAAAATAAAACCTGAGCTTTCACTTTTCCAATATTTCTCAATCGCAAGCTTGTGAAATTCCCTTGACGTTTTTAGAACATTCCATTTTTTTCAAAGGTCCTTGCTTTTTTAGACAAAGGAGAGTTTTGTCCAAATCCAAAAGCAGGTCGTTTGCAATACGAACATTCAATGAACTGAAAAATTAAATTGTATAAAATAGTTTTTGGAAATTAAGAAATTTAAGAAAATTAGAAGAAAACGTACTTGGTTGTATCCACCACGTTGAAGTTTTCGGTGTAATTTACTACTTTTTCAATCAGGTTGTTCAAATTCTCTATCATCTCTCTCGTCTCTGAAATTTTTGCATCCTGATTTTCAAACTGAACAACTTATAATATTTCTCAAATTTACCTTGAGTTGCAGTTACTTTTGAAGATTTAATAGCCTCCAGACTCTCAAGTATCGTCTCATTCAAATTCTTCGGATTCCAAGGAAGAATTATACTCTCCGATAATCTCCAGATACTCAGACCAATCACTTGAGCAAGTATTTTCTTATCTCTAGTCAGAGAAGAATTCTTCCCAATCTGAAGAGAAAGAAACGTAAGTACTTTGTAGAAATTTAAATCTCTTTTAACAATAAAAATTAGATGAATCTGCTTACCGCAACTTACCACGAAAGAAATAATCGCATGAGGAATATCCAAATCAAGACGAGGATCAGAAATTAATTCTCTCTCATTGCAAACACTAATTGCCTCTGAATCAAAATTCCTCATGGAATCAGCAGCTTTTGAAACGGCAGCTTGCGCGATGTTGGATCCAGAAATTAAAAGACAATCTTCTTCAAATAAATTATTCGATTGAAGAGAATTATCAACGGTTATAAATGCCACAATTTTTGATTGCATGGAACTTGGCAATTCGTCAAAACAGTCTCTGGAGGTATTTTCACACGTGCAAAATAAAATTGTTCGTCTTGGATTCCATTCTTGTTCCTCATGAACTTTGTTCAGACTTTTGATCAACTCGATCATGACTTTGACTCTTTTTTCAATTAATGATATTACCACATATCTATCTGTCGATGAGGAAAAAAGTAATTAAACATTTTGAAATCTATAGGGTGGCCGTTTTAATCGAGAAAAAAATTTCCCGGTCATTTCCCAGCTTGAATAAATTTTTCACGGTCATTGAAATTGAAAAATTCGAACTCATAAAGCTGGATATCGTTTCATTTGAAATAATCAGAACTAAACTGCAAGTTAAAGCACTTGAAGTGAAACTGTTTTGCATTTTAAACTTTTAAAATTGAAGCTTCAAAAATTTTTTATTCAGAAATTTTTTATTCAAACGCTCAATAATTTACACGTATAAAATCGAAGCTTTCGACACTTTTTAATTGAACAATTTCAAATTAATTTTTTGTTTAGTTATAAATTAATTCAGGGCTTTCTATTTCAAACAATTCAGTTTAAAATTGTTTAGTTTTGAATATTTGATAACTATAAACTCATTTTGAATGAACAGTCAAATATTGCTAAATATTAAAAAGTTCTTTTTTTAATTAAAAAAATTTTAATTGAATGAGTTAGAAATGGAATACTTTAAACTGAAACAATATTTGAATAGAATTTGAAATTGAATAAAAGAGTTTAATTACTTTGTTTAATGAAAGAGTGTGCAGTGGAAAATTAACTTTATTTTCTAAGCAAAATTGCCAGTTTTCTAAGCTAATATTTTTAAAGTATTAAAAATGGACTTCAATGTTTATTTAAACTATTATTCTTCAGTCTATAAATTATCAAAATTACTATTTATTCATCGCAGACTTCACAGTCTTTCCCCTATTCCCCTCTTTTCTACTTTTTTTTTTTTTGTTTTTCCACTTGAATCCGAACTTTTATTCTTCTTGACTGACAAATCTTTTTTGGCTGAAAATTCAACTCTTTTGTTGAAAATGCAACTATTTTGGTATAAAATTCAAATATTTGGTTGAAAATTATCTTTTTTGGTGGAAATTCATATTTTTTGGGATTTTTTATTTGAAAATTAATGTCTTTTGGTCGAAATTTCATCTTTTTTAGCTAAGAATGCTACTGTATGGTTGATAATTAATCTGTGTTGGTTGAGGATTCAAGTATTTTGTTGAAAATCCGTCCCTTTTTGTTGAATGCAACTATTTTTGATTTAAAATTAAAATCCTTTTTGGTTGAGAATTCATCTTTTTTGGTTGAAAATTCAACTACTTGGTTGAAAGTTGAACTACTTTGTTAAAAATTTATTTTTACATTCTCATCAGAGAAGGTATTAGATTTGTGTAAAATTTGACCCCCCCTCCCCCCCGTTTTTGTCAAATGTC
>JAUMHM010000071.1:31124381-31138149 GCA_032362435.1 Melikaiella ostensackeni | reverse complement strand
AATTTTTTCAAAATTAGACCTGGAAAACCTGGAAAAGTCATGGAATTTTGAAACCAGACTCTTGTAGCAACCCTGAAGGTCTTTTTAAATTCTTGTAGTTTGAAGTTAATTTAAAATTATAAGAATTTCTTCATTAAAGTAAAGGAAAAAAGTTCAATTTAGACGAATTCTGAGGATTCCAGTTGAATTTTGTTGAATTTGATTGAAAATTTCGTTTGGAATTCACATGAATTCAGCCGAATTCATTAAAACACACCAACTGGATGAATTTTTTTAAATCCCCCTGAATCCAATTAAATTGAATTAATTATTTTGAAGAATATTAATTTATTTCAAAGTTATAATTTTTAAATGGCGAAAGACTTTTTTAAAATTTTGATTATACCACATTTCTGATCCAAAACGATGCCATAGAAAAAAATTGTACAAATTACAATCAAGATTTCACTAGATTGAAATTTAATTGCGGATCTTTTGAATGTACCAAATGAAATTTTTTTAAAGATGAGAGTTCGCGATAAGCTTTATACGCCCTTAAATTATGATTTCAGTAAAATGATAATTTTTTTTCATTCATATTTTGATCGTAAAAAAACAAAACAAAAATTAAAAATTTGTGGGTAACTTTGACAGGTGTAACTCTTGAAAAAATAAGAATAAAAGAATAATTATTTTTGCGTACTTTTCCAAATTTAGTCGTTTTTTATTCTAGTTGAATTTTGTTGAATTTAATTGATAATTTCATTTGGATTTTACTGAAATTCAGTTGAATTCATTGGTTGAATTTATTTCAATCCCCCTGAGTCCAGTTTAATTTTGTTCAATTTAATTAATCGTTTTGTTTTAAATTTACTTGCAATCTAATGGCATTTACTGAAATTAAGTTAGTTTATCATATCATAATATAGATCATATAGATTCGATTGAATTACAATGAATTCCATTAAATTCAGCCAAATTGATTCTGCGTCTTGTTAAGTTCGTTTGAATTTAAATTCAGAAATATTATTTTCTAAATTAGTCAAATTTCATTTAATTCAGTTAATTTTACTTTAAATTCAGTTGAATTCATCTCTAATCGTTAAAATTCTTTGAATTCAATTATAATTCAATTGCATTTTTTATTCACTTCAGTCCCCTTCAAATCAGATGAATTTGGATGATTTTCATGGAAGTCAATGAAATTTAGTGGAATTCACTAGAATTTAATGGAATTGACTTGAATGAAGATTTGAATGACTTCAAACGATTTTTAAAGATTCCAATAGATTTCTAAAGATTTAAAAAAATTTCTGATTTGGACCAGGCAATTTTGGAAAAGAATCATAATTCTGAGTTGGAACATCAGATAATTTTTGGTCATAAGAATTACAATTCTAATTTGGAACAGAGTATTTTGTAAGATAATTATAATTCTTTACGGAAATTCCCTGTTCCAAGTCAAAATTATATTTATTTACATCATTATCTATTATAATTCAGAAATTATTGGAACTCCCTGTCCTAAAGTGAAACTAAGAAAAATTATAATTCTTTTAGAAAATTCCCTGTCCACAAATCAAAATTATAATTCTTTGCGAAATTCCCTGTTCCAAAGCCAAAATTATAATTCTTTACGGGAATTCCCTGTCCCAATTGGCAAAATTATATTTCTTTAGAGAAATTCCCTGTTCCAACTCAGAATTAGAGTAATACAATATATAAAACCACATGTAATTTGGATACTAGTATATTTGAGAGAAAAAATCCCGGTCACTGAATCAAATTCCCGTTCATTTCCCGATTTCCCGGACAGGTAGGCACCCCACTTCTTCATTTCAGTTGAATTTTTCTTAAATTCAGGTTAATTTCGTCGAATTCCCTTAGAATTCGTTATGTTTAGTTGATTTTTATTGAATTTACTCCAAATTCAGTTTAATTTTCTTACTTCGATTATAAAAAAATTAAATTTTTTTATTTACCTAAATCCCTTGAATTCAGTTGAAATCGAATGACTTCTGTGGTATTCACTTGAATTCCAGCTTGGATTCCTTTAAATTTTCCTTATTTATTTTTAGTTAAAATTAAGATCAACAATTCAGTAGAATTTAATTCATGTTTTAGTCAAACTCAAGGAAATTCGGGTGAATCAACTTGAGCCTAGTAGAATTGGTTTGAAAGTTTTGAATACCCTTAATTTTTATTAATTCTTTTGGATTCAACTGAATTTCATCGAGTTATAGAATTAGAATCCTATTTCCACATTTATTTATACAAGTTCCCTTGAAAGTTGTTCCTAAAAATTTATTGTCCAGTTTTTCGCATTTGCAACTATATTCTGTACACTTATTGGGGACATCTTCAATGTGTATAAATAGTTCAAGTCTCTCGCATACGTGCGAGGCGATTTATCTATAGAATTCTGAATTCCTGCATTTTGAAAGATGGGTCAACACATTTCCAAAAAGAAAAACGAATCCCAGTTATATTTTCTATAAAATTATCTTATTATTATTTTTTTTATTCACCGCTTATTATAATCCACAATAAACAAGAATAGTCCCAGTTTTACTTTCTACATGAAATGATCTTTGACCGCTTGTAATCCGCACTTATAAAAACTATTTTCACCTATGTTTAGTTCGCTCGTGGCTTTTCAAATACCTCTTTTGCGCAAAACTGACACCACAATGTTGACAAGAATAAGGTTTTTCCTTCGAGTGAATCCTCTTGTGTCGAGTTAGGTCATTTTTGACGCCAAAAGCTTTTCCACAAGTCTCACAGATGTGATTTTTGACACCGGTGTGAGTTGTTAAATGACCCAGCATTTGCTGCCTCCACCGAAATCCTTTTTTGCAGAAATTGCACTGATGAGGATAATCGTCAGTGTGGGTTTTGCAGTGAATATAAAGAGAAGCCTTCGTTTTGAAAGTTTTTCCACAAGAGTCACAAACATAGGGACGTTCTCCAGTGTGAATTCTTCGATGATCTTCCATAGCGGCTTTCATGGCAAAACTTCGACCACAAATATCACATGAGTGATTTTTAACACCTCCATGCACGTGCTTCAGATGATAATAAAGACTGCCAGTTTGTCCAAATTGCTTTCCACAAACGTGACAAGTGTAAGGTTTTTCACCAGTGTGGATTCGCGCGTGTGTACGAAAACTCTCCTGCAATCGAAACTTTTTCCCACACTGATTACACTCCAGAGGATCTGCGATCCAATTTTTTCCTTCTTTTGGAGGATTCAAGGAGTCCTTTGGAAGAGGTTTTGAATTTTCAGGTGTCGTTTGACTTTCAGTCTTCAAGATTTTTTGATTCACTCTGGTTCTAATAAATTTATCACTCACGAATTCTTCTCTAGAATCAGAAGTAGACTTTTGAGAAAATTTTGATCTGGGAAAACTTTTTTTTGAGTTGGTTAATGTTTCTAAACGTTGTAGAAACTCGTTGAAATAAGATGATTGACAATCCCTGAAATTACAAGGAAAGTGAAGATGGAAAATTCAAAAAGGAATAATAAAAACTTCCGTAATTTCAATAATATAATCTAACTTAAATTGTAAACTCTTAAATCACATCTATGCACAGCACATCCTTAAATGAGCTACTTGATCTTCAGTCACTTTTTCTTTCACTTCTCATCAACTTAATCGGCCTAAGCTCAGCCAACATGGCATCAGCCTCGACTTTATGATACAGATTAATATGATGTCTCAAATAACGTTTTCGCCCAAAAACAAGACCACACTTTGAAGAAGCGAGAGGCTTCGCTTTACTGTGAACATTATAATATCGAACAAGTTCCCCTTTCACGGAAAATTTACTTCCGCAAAAATCACAAGTAAAATCCTGCACTCCCGTATGAGTTGTTATATGATTTTTCAAATTTTGCCTAGTCTTGAAGCTTTTTCCACAAAAGGAGCACAAATGCGATTTATAATCCGAATGAACTCGGTTATGAACATAAAGCATGTGTCCGGAATTTTTTTGAACAATGCTGACAAGTGTAAGGTGTCTCGCCCGTATGAATACGTCGATGATCATCACGAGAATATTTGTTGGCAAAAGCTTTGTTACAAAGATCACAAGGATAAGATTTCAAACCCTCATGAACACTTCTTATATGTCTCACTAAATCTTGCTGAATTCTGTAGCTGTTCCCGCAAATATTACAAAGGCAGGGTTTCTTTCCCGAGTGCACACGAATATGTCTGATGAATCCTTTCTTGGTAAAGATGAATTTCTTGCAGGTAAGGCACTCGTAAGCAAATCGACCTTGAAAAGTTGTTTTCGCTTCTTCCAGTTTCGTCTCCTCTTCAGTGACGATCTGCCACCTGGAAAACAAAGATCCATCCATCAGTTGATAAATTCTTCCAGTCTTTATCAATCTTTGTGTTTGTTCTGCTGATGATTTTTGAGATATCGTTCTTGGCCAAAAGCAGCGCCACACAAATCACACTTGTGACTCTTCAGCTGACTGTGAGTCCTTTTGTGTCGACTGATGCAACCCTGGCTACGGAAACGTTTTCCACAAACGTCACAAGAAAATGGTTTTTGTCCAGTGTGCGTCAAAATGTGCTTGTTCAGTTCCTGCTTTCTTTTAAATCCTCGATTACACATCGTGCACCAATGGGACAAATCCTCCGAGTGGAATTGCTTGTGTACATGCAGAGAGGCTTTTTGGGTGAAGGCCTTTCCGCAGATTTCACATACATAAGGTCTCTCCCCAGTGTGTGTAAGTCTGTGTTCGTCTTTAGCAACTCTGGAGGCAAAAGGTCTACCGCAAATATCACATTCGTGCTTCTTTAAACCCACGTGAACATCACGGACGTGTCGGTTAAGGCCAGAAAGGGAGGGGAAACTTTTTCCACACTCGTGACAAGTGAAGGGTCGCTCGCCCAGATGACCTCTTCGGTGCACGAAATAATTGTAGATACTCCTGAGATTCTTGGAACAATCGGGACATTTATAGTATGTTATCCCCTCAACGATAACCTTGACTTGATTAAGTTCAAGTCGTTGATTCAAGCTGAGATCTTCGTGAAGTATATGCTTCCGTTTCCGGTTGGATGTAGATCCTGGATTTTTATTCTTTTTATCACGGTCTTCTATCAACGAGACGAAGATAAATCCATTCTGTTTTTGATTTAAATCAAACCTGCAAACAAACTTCCGGCTTAGCCTTCTAAGAATCAGTAGAAAAAAAGGTCACAGTTGTAGTTATTACTCTTTCGCAATTGGGATGTGATTTGCTTTCCTGTGATTAACAAGATACCTCTTTTGTCTAAAACATTGGTCACAGTCAGTGCATCGCCAGGGTTTTTCATCAGAGTGAACAAGTCGATGTCTCTTTAACTCAAATTTGATTCTAAAATGTCGATTGCAGATGTCACAAGCGTAAGGTTTTTCACCAGTGTGTTTTGTTATGTGAACCATCAGCGGGGTTTTGGTTCTAAATCCTTGGTTGCAATACGAACACTTAAAAGGAAACAGATCCGAGTGAGTGCGATTGTGAACAAATAGTGACGCCTTTTGTTTGAAGGCTTTTCCGCAAATATTGCAGACATAAGGCCTTTCGCCTGTGTGGATTCGTCGATGATCTTCAACATTTCGTTTTGTCGTGAACATTCGACCGCAAATATCGCAGGGAAATTTTTTGATCCTGGCGTGAGTTTCTCGCAGGTGACGACCTAAGCCTTGATTAACTCGGAATTGTTTTCCACAAAGGTGGCAGGTGAAAGGTCTTTCGCCAGTGTGGATTCGCTTGTGCCAGGAAAAAGTGTACGGAGAGTAGAGATTTTTACCACACTCGGTGCAGTGGTAGTAGATTTTACCGTCGACTTCCATTTTTGCTTGGTCAACTGCTTCTTTGTCGATGCTTTTTTTATTATTCGGTATCAATTCTGGATGAGCTTCTAATGTGTGAACATCTAAGATTTTTTTCCTCTTGGCTTCGTAATCGCAGTGCATGCAAGGATATGATTTTTGACGCTTTCTTCTGCGCCGATTGGAAGACTGATTTTCTTTTCTTTGGTTTTCTTCTATTTTAAATTGGTTATTTGAAGAACAGTTCAAGAGATGATACTTCAAGAGGGATTTTCGTTTGAAAGTCGAACGACAGTTTTCACAGGAATATTCTTGCGAAAGTATCAAGGTCGGAGGTGAATCTTGAAGTTTTGTTTTTAGTGACTCTTGGAATTTAGGTGATTCTAGTCTTTTCAGGTCTTCAAGTCTTCTAGGCTTAATAGAACAGTAGGTCGCGAAAGTCCCCGGCGCACCGCACCTGGAAACATAAACAGGGTGGCCACTCAAATTTTGAACTTGGTCTGTAAATTGGAAACAAAATTAGTAATATTCACTACCAGTTCCCGATCTTTACCTTGCTCTAAAAATTTCAATTTCTCGGTCCAGTGGCCACCCTGAAAAAACCCCTTTTTGGAAAGAAACCTAACAGTTTTTTAAAGGTTCGATATGCCTCGTCTTGACATGATTGTTAAGATAACGTTTCTGACGAAATGCAACACCGCATTTCGCGCAGGCAAAAGGTTTATCCTCCGAGTGAACTAACTGATGTCTCCGAAGTTCTGACTTCACCCGGAAACATTTGTGACAAACATCACAAGCATAGTTTTTCTCGCCAGTGTGAGTTGTCACATGAGCCAACATCTCTTGCCTTCTACGAAATTTCTTCGCGCAATAGGCACACGGATGAGGAAACTCATCAGTGTGAAGTTTGCTGTGAATATAAAGAGAAGCTTTAGATTTGAAAGTTTTTCCACAACAATCACAAATGTAGGGTCTTTCACCAGTGTGAGTTCTTCGATGATCGTCTCTAGTTGCCTTTGAAGCAAAACTGCTTCCACAAAGATCGCAGGGAAAATTTTTGACTTTAGCGTGAACATCCTTTAAGTGACGAGAAAGTCCTCCAGAATCTCGGAATTGCTTCCCACAAATGTGACAAGTGTAAGGTCGTTCATCTTTGTGAATTCGACTATGTCGCATGTAAGAATCTTTGAGTTTGAAACCCTTTCCGCATTCTCGACATCTATAAGATTTTTTGGAGTTGTGCAGTTTTGCGTGCTCATTTAATTCAATTGCAGAGTCAAATTTCTGCTCGCAAAGTTTACATTTCCAGTGAAATTCCTCACCATCGCTGTTTGTAAGTTCCCAACCGATTGGAAATTCCGATTCTTCGTCTTGATCATCGAGTTTTAAATCATCTTTCACGTCTCCTGATTCTTCGTATATTGGGGATTTTAAAATCGATTTATTGTCCTTCGTTTTCCTTTTCCAGGGTCTCCGAAGAATATTTTTGTCAAGGAATACTTTAAATGATGTCTGGGCTCTACTGGACCTGCAAAATAGTCGAAACTTGACTCCGGACATTCAGATCAGTCGCGTATTTCAAATCGCGAACGTCGTTTCGACTCGTTGTTTTAATTCTGATTTTTCTGGGTTTGCTTTCTTTCCTCGAGATTTCTTTCCAATTTTTCTCTTCCGTGGAGACTTTTAGGCGGTAAATTTATTGACCTAAACATCTTTCATTCGCAAAATGAAGACGTAAGAAAAAAGTTGGACCTTGAGTTTTTCAACTTTTGATTTTAATAAAAGTTTTGAAGTGAATTATTCTTTTATGAGATCCGACTCTTTTCAACGATACAACTGTGACCATTTATGAAGTATTCTATATTTAAAAAGAAATAGATTACCTTTCAGTATCTGAGCTTCCAGTGCTTTGGACAGTCACACATTTTGGTTCGTTCTCCTCCTAAAAATAAATTATCAATTTCAGTGGCTTTTAAATATTATAAATCGAGTCTAACTTCTACAAACTTACAACAGATTTTTTGTCAATTTTTACAGTTTCTTCAAGCTGCTTGAGTTTCTCTACTTCAACCGTGGAAGGCTGTAAGCAATTTATAGATTTACAAATTAAAATTTCGAAATAAATTTTTTAATTGAAAAATTGAATGGAATACGAACCCTTTGTTGTTCCTGAAGTAGCAAAAGTTGATTTTGAGCTTCTAAACAACCTTCGGAAAGTTCGTTCCAGGCGAGTAAAGTAGCGGCACAGTGATAACATAATTGAAGAGGTAAAGTGTCGTTTTTAGTCACCTGAGTAAAAAAAAACATAAAAGTATTTAAATATTTAAAAATTGGGCCTAGAAGTAAATAAAGTTTGTGATAAATACTTTTATAGGTAGATGTTTATGTATTTTGTTACATAAATCATGTTCGAGTCCTTCCCCTTTAAAAATTGGAACTAAATGACCGTTTACGGAAGCGCATATTCTGCACATCTGAGATATCAATGGACTTTCATCCTCGGCGATGACCTGCACTTCCTCCATATTTTCAGGAATATCGGATACTAGAAAATATTCTCCTTCGATTTCAGTATGAGCCTTCTCGGCTATTTCATCTTCATCGTACGAAGTTAGCATTTCTGAATTTTGGTATTCCATTTTTTACCTATCGAACAAATAATATAATTGTTACTTGTGATAATATTCAGAGACGATGAGCCTCAACCACGTTCAACCTAAAAGTTGTTGAACTCAATGTTTCTTTATAGAAAGCATCTTTTTGATGATTTGTGAGTAGTTAAAATGCAAATTCAAAATCTTGGGGACTTAAATATAAAAAAACAAT
This sequence comes from Melikaiella ostensackeni, assembly GCA_032362435.1. NCBI lineage: Eukaryota > Metazoa > Arthropoda > Insecta > Hymenoptera > Cynipidae > Melikaiella > Melikaiella ostensackeni. The sequence goes on along the minus strand of JAUMHM010000071.1, from coordinate 31,129,512 downwards.
CCAAAATTTGTTGTCTAACTTCTTTTTAGTTTGAGGACTACAGTATTACGTTAAACAGGATATTAAATCAAATTACATATTTTTTGTAAAATAGAACTATATTTGACTTATTTCAAGAAGGAAGCCATAAATTGTTTTTAAAGGTACATATTCAAAACGTTTTCAAACGAGTTAAGAAAAAACAATAAAGAAAAGTCGAAGACCAAAACGGTTTAATAACCATCAAGTCAAAAAACCATTTTCTGTTACATACAAAAACCTCAATAAAATGCACAGTTTTCAATATATCCAATTATTTTATAAGACTCTTTTTACTCAGATTTCAATGTGGAATAACACTTCCCAAACAATAATTTAAAATACGATAAACAAAGAAATGAATTTTACTTTTTTTTCTAAAAGGACTCGATACTTTTTTAAAATAAAATATCTAAAACATTTAAAAACGATTCAAAAGTAATAACAAAATTTTAAAAGTTGAGTGCAAAAACGCCTTAATAACCTTAATGACAGAAAATAATTTTCTGCTAAACAAAAACCTCCATAAAACGCACTGTTTTCAATTTATTCAATGCTTTTTCAATACTTTTTTACTCAGCTTTTAATGTGGAATAACATTTCCTAAACAATTACTTAAAATGTTAAACAAAGAATTAAATTTTACTTTTTTTTTTAAAGGGCTGGATACTTTTTGTAAACAAAATATTTAAAACGTTTAGAAACGATCCAAAAGTAATAAACAATGAAGAAAAGTCGAGTGCAAAAACGCTTTAATAATCTTAACGACAAAAAACAATTTTCTGATATACAAAAACTTCCATAAAACGCACTGTTTTCAATTTATCCAATTCTTTTACAATACTTTTTTTCACTCAGACTTTTATGTGGGATAAAAATTCCTAAACAATAATTCAAAATATGTTGAACAAAGAATTCAATTTTACTTTTTTTCAGAAAAGGGCTTGAACCTTTTTTGAAACAAAATATTTAAAACGTTTAAAAACGGTCCAAAATTAATGAACAATAAAGAAAAGTCAAGTGCAAAAACGCTTTAACAGCCTTGATGACAGAAAACCATTTTCTGATGTACAAAAACCTCCATTAAACTCAGTGTTTTCGATTTATTCAATTCTTTATATTACTTTTTACTCAGTTTTTAATGTGGAATAACAATTCCTAGATAACAATTTAAAATATGCTAAAAAAATATGGAATTTTGTTTTTTCAAAAAGGGCTCGATACTTTTTTTAAACAAAATATTTAAAACATTTAAAAATGATTCAAAAGTAATAAATAATAAAGAAAAGTCGAGGGCAAAAACGCTTCAATAACCTTAATGACAAAAAACAATTTTGTGCTATACAAAAGCATCCATAAAACGCACAGTTTTCAATTCATTCAATTCTTTTATAATACTTAAATACTATTTTATAAAACTTTTCAATTTTATTTCAAACTGTAATTTAAAATATGTAAAATAACATTTAAAAAAAATTGGAATGTTAATTATCAACTAAAACGAAGAGAAAAAGAAGTCTACAGACTTTAGACTGTAAACAATTAGTGAAGAGCCATTGACTCGAGTCGCGAGTTTCTTAATATGTAATTAATCAGAAAACATAATACCGAATCCCCCCCCCCCCCCCTGTAAGTCGCGAATTTCTTAACAATTAATCAGAAAAAATAACACCGTGAAGATTGAAGAAGTAAAAGTATAACTATTGCAAGTAATGTTACAAAACATAGAATATTAGATCATAAAATTTCTGAAATTTGAGGTTAAGAAAGGGCACGCCATCATTATCCTTTCTTATTCTTCTTTAGAAAAATAAATATTATGTCTGTAATAAACGAACGAACTTTAATGTATGAAACGAAATACAATTACTTACATTTTTTTCACAAAATTCTCATTCTTGGCAAAAAAGTTTCGTTGAAAAAAGTTGCATTATCACGTATATTTTTGGCAATAACAAATTCCGAATCTTTCAACCCTTTCAACCTTGAACGAATTCATTTACTTTAAAATAAATTTCACTCGTGTTTTGTCTTATTAGAATAGTTATTAATTTTGCGATCAATTCTTGACTTTTTTCATTTTTGCATACAAAATAAAGGCGTCCTTCCCGTCCTTGTCACTCATCAGCCATCAGCTCGACAGCTCTGCAGTTTGCAGCTCATCAGCTTCGGACTCCCCCTATGCCTATGTTGCATATGTGTGAATAAACACACACATGCGGTAGCGGCATGCGCAGAATTGCGCAGAGTGAAAATCGTGGTCGTTGCTAACATAACCTCTTCTAATTTCTAATTTTTAAATTAATAGAGAAGGAGAAAATCAACGATAAAAATGTTAAGTCGCTCGAGAATTATATTAAATGCTTTTCGACCTTTCGAAAATACTTTATTGGACAATATAAAAATAGTAACTACTCAACAGAAACGAGTAAGTAATTTAATTTGTGTCATCTGACCATACTATGGGTCTCGAGATTTCAAGTGTCTCTAAATATTATTTTTAATTTTAGGAATTCATTATAATTATTACCTCTGACAATAAAATAATTTCATTCTTTCCTTGTTTTCTCATTTTATTGTTCACCTATCAACTAGTAATATAAATTTCATGAAACGAGAGATTCAGACTCGGAAAAATAATTTCATTCAACTGGAAGATGGTTCTAGGAAAACATTAAAATTTGACAATTTTCTGTAGAAAGCGTGCCAGATAAATACTGAAAAATCAATTTTGGGTATTAGTGTTTTTTATTAACTAATAAGTACCATTTTATATTGCAAAATGTAGAGAAACTATAAATAAATGATTTGTTCCGGGACACTCATATGAAAGTACATAGAAATCTTGATATTTATGAAATTTAATCACATTTTACGGAGCCCTGCTTAACAATGCATAATGAAATATAAATCCTATCATTATTTTCAACAAAATATATGTATCAAAAAATACTGTTTCTATTTAAGTTTCCTTATAGCATTGTTAAACAGAGCTCTTTGAAATATGATTAATTCTCATAAACATCACAATTTTTACGTACATTCACATGAGTAGTCCAAAATAAACAATTTATTTACAGTTTCTCTACTTTATGCGATAATTCTTTCAATATTTAAACATTATTTATTCCTATACTGATTTTTCTGTAATGATTTTCCTATAATCGCAAAAAATTATAGGAAATCCATTATTGAAAAATCATTATAGGCCTACAGGGACCGTTCAAAAACTACAACACACTCTTTCCCCTGTTCCCCTCTTTTCCTCCTTTTTAAAGAATTTCTCTTATCTCCCCTGTTTTGAAGAAACTTCCCTTATTTCCCTCTTTTCTCGTTAATTTTTTTCTTCAACGCGAACCGAATTAATAGAACCCAGTAAGAAAATCCAAATAATTTTCGTTGAAAATTAATTCTTTCTAATTGAAAAGTCTACTGTTATATTTTTGGTTCAGAATTCATCTCGTTTGGTTAAAATTTTACATTTTGGTTGAAGATTTAACTACTTTGTTAAAAATATTTTATTTTTTTGGTTGAAAATTAATTTTTCCAACTGAAAATTTAACTATTTTATTTTTGGTTGAAAATTGATCGTTTTTAATCGAAAATTCAACTATTAAATTTTTCATTGAGAATTCATATTTTCTGGTTGAAAATTCAACTACTTGGTTGAAAGTTCAATTACTTTGTTAAACATTCATTTTATTGGTTCAAGATTTTACGGTTTTGATGAAAATTCGTTCTCTTTTGGTTCAAAGTTAATTTTTTTGATTGAAAATTTAACTATGCCATTATTGGTTTACTTGCTTCAAAGTTGAATTAATTTGTTAAAAATTCATTTTATTAGATGAAGATTCATCTCTTTGGTTAAAAATTTTACTATTTCGTTGAATATTCGTTTTTTGGTTGAACATCAATTTTCTCAACTGCAAATTTAACTATTCCATTTTTGGTTAAAAATTCAACAATTTGGTTGCAATTTTTTGTCTTTCTACTGGAAAATCTTTCCTGGTTGAAAATTCAACTCTTTTGTGGAAAATTCGTCTTTTTTGGTTGAATTGAGCTGTTTTTTATTTAAAATTAAAATATTTTTTGGTTGAAATATTAATTATTCATGATTTCAAATAAAAATATTTTCTTTAGAATATTGATGTTATTTTATCGACTAGGGTAATTAATTATTTAATATTTGATGTTAGTGTGTCGATTACTGGTCAAAATTATTTTTGGAGAAAATGAGAAAAAATGAGGTAGATTTTTTCTTATTTTCTCAAAAAATAATGTTGACCAGTAATCGACACACTAACATCACCAACATCACACAGAACACACACTAACATAAAATATTAATTAAAATCTTTTCTTGTTTGAAATATCAACTATTATATTCAGATTAGGTTTTTCGTTGAGAATTAATCTTTGTTGATTGAAAATGCTACTACTTGGTTGAAAGTTGAACTTCTTCGTTAAAAATTCATTTTTTGTTGTTGAAGATTCATCACTTTAGTTGAAAATTTAAATATTTTGCTAAAAATTCCACTATTCTGTTGGAAATTTAATCATTTTGTTAAAAATGTATGTACTTTTTAATCAATCATTTCTTTCGTTGATGATTCATCATTTGAGTTGAAAATCCATTTCTTTGGTTGCGATTTCAACTATTTTGTTGAAAATGTAACCATTTTGTTAAAAACGTAATTATTTTGTTGAAAACCTAACAGTTTTGTTGAATATTCCTCTTTATGTAAGGAAAACTGGTCCTTTTGGAGTGAAAATTCAACTGTCTTTTTGGTTTGAAAATTCAACTATTTGGTTGAAAAATCTTCTTTCTTGGTTGAAAATTCATATTTTTGGGATTAAAAGTATACTGCTTTCTAAAACATTTGACTTTTAGCTTGAAAACTTAACTCTTTCGTTAAAAATTCATCACTTTGGTAGAAAATTAATTTTTTTCGTTTGAAAATGCAGTATATTTCGACTTAAATTCTTAAGTGTATCGTTTCATATTAAATTCAGTAGGATACCTATACATTAATTTTATTTAAAAGAATTCATTCCCCTATTCTCATCCTATTTTGGCCCTATTTTCGTGGAAAATCACCCTATTCTCCATGTT
>JAUMHM010000071.1:31097246-31124371 GCA_032362435.1 Melikaiella ostensackeni | reverse complement strand
AATCGATAAACAAATTTTCACTACAAGGGGGGGAGGGGGGGTGCTCATATTTGTCATGTCACCCTGGAGGGTTCAAGCTTTGTGTGATGATCTGTGACGAAGAAGGGGAGGGGTGGATAAAGTGTGCAAAATAGCGTGATTGAGTTTCTGAACGACCCCGTACTGAATTTCCTATAATATTTTTTCACAAGAAGCTGCATGATTCTTAACTTCATAATTCATTTACTATCAAATTTCGCTTAAAAATCAATTTGTCTCTTGCAGACGACGTTTATTCTGAAGCGGAAATACCCACCAGGCCTCTACAAAAAAGGAGGACCGCCCTATAATGAAAAGTTCAAACACAGACACTTCATCTACGAATTAGTGGAGAATACAAGATTGCGGAAACAGCAACCCTTGGATGTTATCCTTCTCACTTACGTAGACGGAATTGGAGAAAAAGGAGATAGAGTTTCTCTCAAGCCGAGATTTGCCTACAACAATCTCCTCCTTCCTGGTTTAGCAACTTACGCATCTCCAGAAAATATCGTAAAGTATGGTTGTTCAAAAGATGAAGTTAAAAAAAAGACATTCTCTTCGCCATTTGTGGAAAGAACGATGAACGTTCTTTCGACTTTGCTTTTATCACTCGTCATGAATGTCGAAACACCATGGACCGTGGAACCATGGCACATAAGGACCACTTTTCGTAGAGCTGGTGTTTATGTTCCAGAAGAAGCCATCACAATGCCCGAAAAAACAATTTCTGGGCCAAATTTAGAATACGAGAATAAAGAATTTTACGTGACGGTCACAATTAATAAACAGGAGCAGGTGAAAGTTCGCTGCCGAATTCATCATTTTCATCTTAATTCTGCAAAGACGATACCACCAATAAACAGATATTACACTCTTCCGAGCGATCCCATTTTTCCGGAAGACAAAGAAGTTCTGGATTCGATGCCTCGACACAGATTGTACCAGAAAGCTACGACAGTCTGGACCCCCAAAGTATCATATTAATTTCTTTATATAATGACTTAAAATTAAGCTCTGGAGATAGAAATAATTGTTGAATTTGAAAAATTGCAATAAAAATGCTTTCAAAAAGGAAAGGATTTTTTTAATAGTAGTAATAATGCCTTTATTGAATTGAGACTATTGAAACCATGCCAACGGAACAATCAATATTCTTATAACTTCAGTTCACAGCTGATTGATCTGTTTTCCTGACACCTTAAGTAACCTTTTATACAATTTATAGACGTTTTCTAACATGTTTTATTTAGCCACATTTGCATATTTTTGAAAATATAAAAATGGGAGAGAGAAGATTTGTGTGGGATGAATTTCATGAAGGGATAAATCTCTTTGGGTATGGATAATTTTTTGAGGATCTAAGAACTATAAGAGTGACCACGGTGCGGCTGGCCTTGAACTAACATTTGAAGATGAAAATTTTAAAAATCGTCGTTGGGGCCCTTTTTAAAAAAAGTCGATTTCAGTATTGAATTAATATGAAATGCAAAAATTTGTCCAAAAAGATATGGTAAATGTTCCTCAAATTTTTGTTCACTGGATTTTTTTTATTTTGTCTTTTTAATATTCTACGAATATTTATAAACAAAAATTAAAGTAATCGATCGAGTCCTTCTTGGATAAAGACGATTTATGTATTTAATTAATTTGAAACGTGAAAATTTCTCTAAAAAGATATAGTAAATTTTGCCTAATATTTTTGTAACTGGATTTTCTTATCGCTTGTGGTTTTCTGCCATCCCACAAATATTTTCAGACAAAAATTAAAATAATCGTTGGAGCCCTTTTTGAAAAAAGTCGATTTTAGTATTTAATTAATTTGAAATGTAAAAATTTCTCTAAAAAGGTACAGTAAATGTTTCCTAATATTTGTTACAATGGATTTTCTTATCGCTTATGGTTCTCTGCCAACCCACAAATATTTTTCAGACAAGAATTAGAATAATCCTTGGGGCCCTTTTTGAAAAATTCGATTTTAGTATTTATTTAATATAAGATGCAAAAGTTTGCCCGAAAAGATATGGTAAAAGTTGCCTAAAATTTTTTTCATTAAGTTTTTCTATTTATGTTTTTTTTTTTGACATCCTACGAATATTTAGAGATACAAATTAAAATAATCGATCGAGACCTTTTTGGAAAAAGTCGATTTTTGTATTTAATTAATTTGAAATGTTAAAATTTCCCTAAAAAGATGCAGTAAATGTTGCCTTTTTTCACTGGATTTCTTTATCGCTAATGGTTCGCTACCATCCCACAAATATTTTCAAATAAAAATTAAAATAATCGTTGGGCCCTCTTTGAAATCAGTTGCACACAATTTTACCGTGATTCGCAATTCAATTTCAAGCAGCATACGAAATACAAAATACTTTTCAAAATCTTTTGCATTTTAAATCTAAAAATCGACTTTGTTCAAAAAGGACCTGATTGATCATTTTAAATTTTCGTGTACAAGTGTTCGTGGAATGGCAAAAAAACATATTAAATAAAAAAACCCAGTGAGAAAAAAATATTAAGCAAAATTTATTAGATTTTTTTAAGGAAATTTTTGTATTTCAAATTGAACACAAAGATCGACTTTTTTCAAAACGGGCCCGATCGATTACTTTAATTTTTATTTAAAAATATTCGTAGAATGTCACAGAAACATAATCAATAAAAATTCAAGTGAAAAAAAATGTTAGGTAACATTTACCATATCTTTTTAGGAAAATTTTTGCATTTTATGTTAATTAAATAATAAAATCGACTTTTTTCAAAAAGGGCAACGATTATTTCAATTTTCGTCTTTAAATGTTCGTGACATGTCAAATAATCATAATCAACAAAAAAATCCCATTAGCATTCAACTTTCATTCAGACTTTATTCAGCCGCACCGTGTGACATCATAAAAAAAGTTTAATTTAATTTTTGCCTTTTGAATTAATCCAAAAATTTGGACTGTTTTTTACGAAAAGAAGAGTTTCAAAGCAAGAAGACGAACAGAAGAAAAGCAAAGGAAGACTATCGCATATTAAAAATGAAACTACAATTTTTTGTCCACATTCTTACCTGGTGCTCAATTTTCAAGAAGCCTTGAGTCCAAACGAAGAGGTACTTTTCAGGAAAATTTTTGGAAATGTTTGTATATTTATAAATAATTAAAAAGATTATTGTAGATGAAATTCAAGAAGCATTTTATGAGAAAAGTCACACCTATGGAACCGGATATTATTATTCTTCAGGATATCAAGAATCTCGTTTTGTATCTTATCACCCGCCAACTCAGTGTAGAATTCATTAATTTTTTTCACAGGCCGATAGTCGATCGATTTTTGAGAGCTCTTATTATTTATTTTCAATTTTATACCGAAACGTGGGAAGAATTGATGCAGATGAGAAATGCGACTGAGAAAAAAGCTGAAAATCCTTTAACGAGAGGAAGTGCATTAAAAAGAACTGATGAATTAAATTGTTTGCGTTGCATTTTGGGTAAAGAATATTCAAATATAATTACTGGATGTGAAAATGGTGCTCGTTACCATCACATGATGGCGGGTGAAAAACCTTTAATTCAATCTCAAAATGAAAAAGATTTAAGGATTTTTGAAACGCTGATTGCTGTTTCTCATAGAGTTGTCTGGATTGCTCTGCAGCGGCAATATTTTCACTTAATAGGTGATTAAAATGATTTATTTATCAGTCTAAACACCAAGAATCGATGAATTGATAGAAATTAATCAAAATTACACAATTTTAAACTGTAAACATTACATTTTTTTGAATGTTTCTTTAGAAACTAAACATTAAATTTTATAGATGTTTCTTTAAAAACTGTAAACATTAAAAATGTTAAATGTATGTTTTCAGAAATAGAATTACAAAGACTTTTTAGAACAGATGCTTACAATACTGCTAAAAGAAAAAATCCTGGATTTCAAAAAAATATCCAAGAAAATGAAATTTTGGAACTGCATGGTCCAAAAATGTTACCAAAAAGAAAACTTATGAGAAATTCTCCTTTGCCTTATCAAGTTATCTACACAGAATGTGATTTTCGTCTTCTGGCTCTAGGTGACTTTTTTCCCTTGGTAGTGATAACATTAAAGAACAATTTTAATTAGAAACTTAAATTTCACTTTTGCAAAGCTTTTCAGACGTTCTGAATTCAGAAGATCCTCGTATTAATTGTTTACAAAACGCCCTCCTTCTTAATGAAGAAAAATTGTTTGAATTTGGAATAAAAGCCGGTATTCTCGGAATGCCTCGCTCAAATTTCGACACTTTTCTATTGCCATTGAAAATCGGAGAATCTGAGAGACAAAACGACATAAAATTGCAAGATTATTCACCATTAGAAAAAAAACAGAAGGTTTATATTTTATTTTTACAATACTGATAGTTTGAAACTCTCTTAAATGAATTTATGTCTTCTAGCAAGAGAAGAAAATTCCACCTTTTGGATCAGATCTCGAGTTGGATCTCGAATTTCTGTCGGGTCCAATAGTTACAAATAAAAGAAACAACGCACGAATAGAAGAGAAAAAAAAGTGGATTGAACGCGTCTTGAGTTATCGTTTAAAAAAAACTATGGATACTCCTTCCGCGACAGTGACTTGGGAATAAAATTATGTTATATCCTTTTAAAAATGGTGTTGATTTTATTACTATTGGACAATGTTTGAGAAATTTCATCGATTTTTCTTTAGCTTTTAGAAGTTTTACAATTTCTAAAATAAGAAGATAATGCATGAAGTGAAAATATACAATTAAATGAAATAAAGAATTGACTTTCACTTATTTTCGTGTTTTTTTACATTTTTTTCGGTCCTGACTTTTAATAATATTCCGTAGAGGAAATACGATAGACATTTACAATTGAATACTAGGAACAATGTAAAAATATGCTTATTGTAACTGTTACTATCTAATAAGAAAAATAATAATTATATGATATAAAGACGCATGTGTAGCATTACATTTGGAGCAGCAGTAAATCTGGCTACATCGAGAATTTCCGTTTCAGTGTGTATGTTTTTAACAAAGGTACTCAGTACCAGTTATATTATTTTCTATTCAGTAGCGAAATGATCGGGTCTTTGATATAAATCTATTTTCCCTTTTCGTTGGAAGCTATTCGGGTTCGGTAGTTTTTTTTTAAATCATACGAAAACCGATGATTGACCAATCTCATATTTGTGAATAAAAAAAATAATAAAAAAAGACCTAAGCCTATCGAATAAATTAATCCAGAGAAGTTTGTCAACGAAAGGAGAGAATTTGAATTGATTTACATTTCAAGGATAAAAATGTAATTTTAATACTTTGTGATCCGATTTCTTATTCTCGCACAAATATTTTAAATAAATAAATAACATGGAAAAAGGAATTCCTAATCGATACCGTCGGTAAAATATCAAGTTTTGTACTTATAAAGTTCTGGTATAGAATGTTGGCGGTTCATAGCGTTTCTTTAAAATAATCATTATTACCTAACAATTCGAATTAACAAAATGTAACCTGGAATACATGAGACACAACTTTTGCAAACTTCTTCACATTTCAAGATATAAAATTATCTATAAAAAAAGCGCTATCGGGACTTTGCGAGAAAAAAAAACTGGAAACTGATCTACTTGGCGGTTATTAACAATAAAACGAAAAGTGCTACTCGGAACATGTAATCTTTCGTTTACCTTTAAAACTTGTATCTCTCAAGGTGTGACAGCATTTTGAAAACTATTAACTGCAAATCTTTCATGCGATAATTTGACTATCGTTCCAAATCGTATCTCATATACACACACTGACTGCTCTTTTTATTATATACAAAGTTCATCGTCATCAATAGACAGAGAAATACTTAAGCCTCTTTCTTCAGGTGATGACTTTTCGAGTACTTTTTTATATACCCGTTTCAGAAATAGAATTTTCAATCGCTTGAGAAATAAATACGATAATACGAATATCGTAATTCTTGAGTTGCGGATTTCTATCCAGTCTCATACGTAATATACGATCGTTTCAACTTGTAATAAATGTTATACGTATCCACCTTTTTTTTAATTCTATCACTCATTCATAATTTGAACGAAACGCTCAACTTGTATATCACAACGAAACGGAGCCAAATATACTCACTGTTCAACTTTTTTTTGTCCGGGGATTGACGTCTTGCTAATATGAATGAAGATGCTAATAAAAATGAAATTCTCTATAGAATAATTTCCAGTACTTCAGTATTTGTTGCGAACTGATTTCTGGCACTATTTTTAACTAAATCTCGAGTTGCAATTTGAAATTAACGCACAACAACGTTACACTTTTACCAGCACAGACAAAATATTATTGTTCGCTACAAGATATGCGAGGAACAAGAGTGGCGAACTGAGGGGCGGTTTCCAAATCGCACTTTAGTGAGGTAGGGGGGGCTACGAAGCAATATCTGACATAAGTTGGGCAAGTAAAGCCGGTTCCAATAAACCGTGATGCTGTCCCAATCGTTCCAAAGTTCGAACATCTTTGTCCACCGCCTCCAAAGCGCGTTCCAGTTCTTCTTCCTCTTCTCTTGATGGCTCGTATTCTCCATTTCTGCTTTCTGTAACGAGAGAAATATTTAAGAAAACGTATAATATCATTAAATAAAATTTTCTGTGAAAAAGGGAATGTCTTTCAAATACGCTGGGATTCGAACCCAGGACTTTTCGTTTGCCGCACGCTGCAAGTGAGCAGTCGTCCGGCAAACGAATGGTCCTGGGATCGAATCTCAGCGGAGTTGAAAAGCATTCCTTATTTCACAGAAAATTTTATTAATGTCTTCTTTAAAAATTTCCACCTTGTCTTAGAGACTTGAAAATATATCTAAGATTTGATTAGTCGAATGGGTTGGTACGACAGATTTCTGATTTGCAGATGGTAAAACCGAAACTTCTGTTAGAACTGATCAGAATGTCTAACATGAAAATCTGGGATAAAAATTGAAAAAAAAAATGTATAATACCTTTGGTAAGTAAATCAGGGCGAGCACTAAAGACTCAGAAAAAGATTCCTGGACACTTCACTGGTTTTCAATCATTTTCGCGGAGTTATTTAAATTTTCAAATTCAAATCTTCAAAAGTAAACAAAATATAATTTGAAGTACATACTCGAAAGAGAATCTACAAATTAACGAATCCAATGCCGTACAATTCTAAACTTGAAGCGTTTGAAATTTAAAATTAGATTCAAAACTGAACAATTAAAACTCAAGGTTCAATTTTGTATGAAATTGAAGTTTTCAATTTTAAAATTAGATTTAAAATTGAACAATTGAAAACTCAAAGTTCAGTTTTGTAGAAAATTGAACTTTTCAAAATTAGACCTCCAAATGAGAAACATTCAAAATGGTACAATTCGAAAGAAGAAGCCATCAAAATTGAACAATTTTAAATTTATGACAACTAAAATTCAATACATTTAAAAAGAAGCTCATTGAAAATTGTTCGATCAATTTGAAATTGTACAAAACTGAGCCATTGAAATTGTCTCATTTATAAATTTTCAATCTAAAATTATTCAAATTTGTCGGGTTCTCAATTTAATTATTTAACTACTAAGGCTTCTCAATTGGAAATTGAATAACTTTAAGCTAAATAAAAGCGGTCATGTTTTAATGAAAAAAAAATAATTTACAGTTTTCTGTTTCGAAAATATTTCAAGCAGAAAAGATTCGAGTTTGGAAAGGGATAGACTTGAAATCAATCAACGGAACAGAAAATTGAAAATTTCCGACCTATAAACAAATATTTTAAATCAGAGTATGTATAATATATATTTTTCTCTTTCCCTAAAAGTCTAATTTTTCTGCAATGATACTGCCAGCGTAGGTTTATATTTTATTTTTAAATCGGAATTCTGTATCAAACCTGGCATATGCAATGGAATAAAAAAGTTTTAAAAAATATCATCAAATGGTATGTGAATAATAAAACAAAAAACACTTCTATAATTTAAGTTTATCCAGAATTTTAAGAAGTCTTTTAGAAATTCAAAATACTCCATAAAATGCAAAATCATCAATATAATTTATGGAATTTCTTTACAAAACTGTTTTGTTCAATATTTGTATGACTTATATCTTAAAACATAAAAAAATTGTAAGGGGCCTATTCATTTTTACAAACACATTCAAATACGATTTGCAAATGTATAGGCTTATATGCCAGGAAAAAGAAATCAGGCTTTGAAGTTCCACACTTTTTTACTTTTTTGCTACTTTTTTCAATGCAAGGCTACTTTTTTCCTACTTTTTTGAGTAAAATGATATAAAAAATTGATCGAACTAACAAATTTCAGTTTCTAAGAAATGAAAAATGAAAGAAAAGTATGCCTAAGAAATTACTCTACCTAAAATAAAGAAAAAAATCAATCTATTAGAACATTATTTGATAATAACTGCACGTTATCAAAAAAATAGGCTTTCTTCGAAATTTTCTTTATGGATTGAAGTGTTTATTTATTAAATTCTCATGTTAAATTGTGTAAATATAAAATTTTTAACTCTTGTTCTTCATATCAAATTCACCTGTAATCAAAGAATTTTTAATATTTTAGGGTAATATTTTCTTTTTAATAGATTTTAATCATTTGAAGGGATTCTAATGGATTAAAAAAATTTTAAGGTATTATTTCAAATCCTTTGAAATCCTATTAAATTCTAAATTCAATAATTTAAACTTCAATTTTTAATTTTCTTCGATGTTAAATAGTTGGATTTTCAATAGTTGAAAATTCGAGAAGAAAGCGAATTTTAAATTAAAAACAAGTGTTAAAAATGTTATATTCACATAATTTTATATAAAAATTTAATAAATAAACATTTCAGTCCATAAAATAAAAATTTGGTAAAAAGTCGATTTTTTCGAAGACGGGACGCCGTTTTTTTCGTGAATTTTCAAAAGTTAACAATTAATTTTTTTAGTTATAGATTCAGCGTTTTAGTCGAATTTCGTCTTTTTTGGTTGAAAATTTAAACTATTTTGGAGAAAAATCGAACCAATTGGTTGCAAATTAAATTTTCTGATGAAAATTCAACTGTTTTGTAGAAAATTAGTCTTTTTGGCTTGAAACTACAAAAATTTAGATGAAATTGTTATTTTTTCTGGACTGAAAAATATTTCTTCATGGCAAATTGAATTTTTGTTAAATTTTGTCTTTTTGGTTCGAAACTTTACCTCTTTTGGAAGAAATTGCTTCTAATCATCTTGCTTGGTTAAAAATCGAACTGTTTGGTTGAAAATTCGTCTTTTTGGGTTGAAAATTAAAGTATTTGGTTGGGAATTAACTTTTTTGTTGAAAATTTATATTTTCGGGCTGAAAATTCAACTTCTTTGTAGAAAATTCGTACTTTTGGCGTGAAACTTCAACAATTTGTTCGGCATTGTTTTTCTTTCTTGACTGAAAAATCTTTCTTGGTTGAACATTCAACTCTTTTGTTGAATTCTGTCTTTTTATTTTGAAACTTCAACTCTTTAGGTAGAAATTTCTTCTAATTATCTTTTTTTTTTTTGTTAAAAATTCGACTGTCTGGTTGAAAGTAGAACTCCTTTGTTAAAAATTAATTTTCCTGTTTGAAGACTCATCATTTTAGTTGAAGATTTATCTCTTTGGTTGAAAATTTATCTTTTTTAGTTGAAAATTCATGTATGTATTTTGTTGAAAATTTTTCCTTTCTGACAGAAAAATGTTATATTTACATAATTTTACATAAGAATTTAATAAATAAACAATTCAATCCATAAACAATTTTTTTAAAAAGTCGATTTAGTCGAAAACGGGTCGCCACTGACAAATAATGTTATGGCAAATTAATAGTCATCCAATGGAACCTCAGTAGGGAATTTGTGAGATTTAAGAAAAAATATCAACTCTGATCATCTCCTTGTTAGGGGCAGTTTTCGGCGCAGTTATTTACATACAGAAAAGAATGAAAGAAATTTCACTTTTATGTACGTTTTTTTAAAGTTGAAAATATTTTTTACACTATTTTTTATTCAAAAAACTATTTTTTGTCTGATTTAAAAGTCTACTTTTCAAATACTTTTATTTTTATTTTTAAGTATACTTTTCTCTTCAAAAAGATACTTTTTTGTACTTTTCTTGTTCCATAGAGCACTTCGAACCCTGAGAAATGCATAATATATCTAGCAAATAAATACAGGAGAAGTTGATAAGAAAAGAAAATATTTACCAATAAACAAGTCGTTGAAAGCATCAGCTGGCAGAGTATTGAGTACGTTTCCAAAGTCGTGTTCAGTCGGATCCAACGATGCGAAAACCTCATGATCCCCAAGTTCAACCTTGAGTCCACTTCCAAGTCCAAGTCCCCCCAGTCCCAACCCAAGATTCATATTCGCATTGGATGTACTCTGCGGCACATTGAGATTATTAAGCGTCTTCGTGTGGTTCTCAGTTGGAATCTGACTCACAAATCTATGCCCAATTTCCCCAATTTCCGGCGGATGATGCTGCTGCTGAATTACAATGTCCGGATTCTTCACCTCCTGCGGTTTACTCGGCGCCGGAGGACGCTTCCTCTTCTTCGGTCTCGATTTCGGCTTCGGCCTCGGCGCCGTTGGCACTGTTGGTGATGCAGGCTTCTTGCGCGATTTCTTTGGTTTGGATTGTTGTGCCTTTCGATGATAATTGTCCCTTTTTCTCGCATGCTCCGGGCACAGAGGCAATTCATGGGCCACATCAAAAACAGGAATGGAGCATTGAGTATTGTCGCTGAACTTGGCAGTGCAGTGTTCAAAAAGTTGCTGATCTGCATTCATCATAATATGCCGAGAACAGTGTCGAGTGCAAGGCAAAGAAATCTGTCGACATCCTTCCATGCCACAAGGACCACCAACTAAAAGAGGACCCTCGAGGATTTTTTTCGCACCCTTCTCCCCAAACGCTCGCGCCGCTGAGGACGGATCCCGATAAGCTGCCTGCAATAAACAACGAGCTCGATCTCGCAAAGAAGCTTCTGATTCGAGACCACTTTTGTGCAACTGAATCAAACGTCGCCGGAGTTGAGAACGTAACTGAATGAGTCGAGTTGATCGAGTTGTGGGTTCGGTTGTTTCACCATTGAACCAGTGGCGTTGATACACCGTCGCTTCTTCGCCACTAGATTCGCTGTCTGAAATTTCATCACCTGCTCGAGGATAATAAAGCAAAGTGTGGTCTCGACTTGGTCTAGTTGAGCCAATTCGCAATAAACTTTCCGCGTGTTTTCGTTTCCTTTGGATTGCATCCGGGAATCGGATATTCAAGTTCTTCGATGCACCGCCTTCTACAGTCAAGTTGCTCATCTTTAAGGAACCAGAGGCTTCGACTGGTTCCGCTTTTATCCTTTGAGTGATGCATTTTCCTTTGGCTTTGGAACTTCTGTTGTTTTGCACACTTCTGGAGTTCCTAGAAGCGAGCAACTTCAAGTTCTTTGCAGTCGCTCCTGCAGAAGAGGTGAAAGGTTCCGGTTCGCTGAAAACGTAGGGATCAACGTCTTGGCGGTTCTCTGTTTTCAGCAAGGCTTTTAAGCGGTCAGAGAACTTCAATTTACTGTCCATATTCCACGGATCTTCCGGTTCCGGGATCCTCATCGATTGAGATCTTGTTCCACACTTGCGCCACCTATAATTCCAACAACATTTTTTAAATAGGCTGGTGCCATACCTACGTTAACGTGAACTGATCTCCCAAAACTGAACCTACGCAAAGTGGAAGTGAAGTGGTTTACGCTCCACTTTGCGTAACTATTTTTCTATTATTTAGCATATAAATAAATTCAGTTGATAAAATTAATATTCAAATTATCAAAACTATATGCATGGCGATTGAACATAACTGTAATTAAGAAAATTTGGATTTATACTTTAAAGGTTCAACATTTCGACGTTTCAAATTTAAATTGTTCAGAATTGTAGAATTTTCAATAAAAAACCTTTATAGCTAAATAATAAAAAAAGGTTGAGATTGGAATAATGTCATGTTAACAAAGGTCAAAATTGTTTGGTTCTAGTTTAAATAATTCAAAATTTTACCAAAAATTTGACCGACTATAAATGCAGAACACGTAAAATCGCAGTTCAAGATTTAAGCATTACAGACTCCCTTCTTTACAATTTACATCAATGTTCAGAATGAAACAATTTCCAATTGAAAGCCTTAATAATTAAAAATAATTTCAAATAGAAAAAGTTTCAAGAATAATTCCAATGAAACTTTATAAATTAGAGAATTTCAAATTAACGCAGCTGTTTAAAATTCTGGAATTATTAATTATTTTAAATTTGAATCGCTAAAGCTTGTACATTTTTAGTTTTGAATTTGTAGTAGTAAAAGTATTTATTTGAAGGCCTCGAAACAAAGTGTTCAATTTGGGTGACTTTTGCTTTGTAACTGTATAATTCTGATTGTTTTTCGTTCGAAAATTTAGACACTTCAAGTTGTAAAAGAATTTTGAACGGAAATGTTTAGAAACATTTTGCTAAAAATTTCAAGTTTTTGGAAGAACCAAATTAAAACACTCAAAAATTTGAAACCATGGGAGGTAACTCTGTTAAAATTTTAAGAAAACTTTAGTTTAAAGTTTGGAAGTGTTAAAATTTGAAGTCTTTTTAAATATTTTGAATCATCAAAATAACGATTTATACTATAAAACATGGATACTGTAAGGAGTTGGGTCGTACACTTTGAAAAGGTTATACAAAATGTTAGAAAATCAGAATTAAAATTTTTGTTTGTCAAATTTCTAATAAAGTTCCTTTAACAGGTACGTGTAATTTCCAGTTACTTAAATTGTATAATATTATTATTATACCCTGAAACTTCACTTTCCTCTAGTTTTCTAAGCATAAGCAATATGAATTTATTTAGTTTTCTGAGAACTGAACAACTAGAAAAAAAACTGGAATATTTTTAATATTTGTGAAATCAGAGAGTTCAAAATTGTTCGATATTAAAAGTTTCAATTCAAAATTGAATTTTAGACGCTCAAAATTGCCTGGTATCGATAGTTATTAATTTAAAAATAAGTATTGAGCTCTTTGAATTACTATTTTTATCATTCTCTCAAGTTTGATTTTATAATTCAATATAGGTTATGGTGTTTGGGATCAAGCTTTAGAAAACGCCGAAAAGACCATAATTTTTACTATCAATTTTTCACTACTACATAAAAATAATTGTAGAAAACATACTTTAAAAACTAATGGCTCTCTAATCTCAGTACGAAATCTTTGCAAATAATTTGCAAACACTAATCCAAGCCTAAACGAAAGAAAACAGTATTGTTAGCCAGAAAAAATGAACATTACCTCGCACATTAAATCTTCTCAAATAAACCCATGATCAGATTACTTTGTCTCCAAAAAGAACTTAAAATTGGATCCTCGTAGGGTCTGTGATTTCAGGCGAGGCTCCATCGTTTGCCGAAATAAATTTGAAGCATTTAAAACTTTTTCAGCAAGTTCTCATTTATAGGTTATGTTCGTTTTGCCATGGAATGACAACTCTGTCAACGAATTTCTCGATCCAATCTCTCAATTGACAGGAGTTACCCACCTTGGAGCACAATTAGTTAAAAATCCTGGAGAATAAGGGCATCCTAAAATTTGCAAGCTTTACGCACAAGTTGCTCACTCGCGTAAGATTTGTCGCAAGAGGTTGGGAACGTCGAACACCTTCTTCGAGAGAAATCGAATAAACGATTTAACCTCACTCACTCACTAATTTAATTTGAAAGGAGAATCAATCTGATGCACGTCGAGGGAAATATACTTAATACGACAATGACAAAAAAGGAATGACAAACAATGACAAACAAATATCGAAGTTTATCCTAGTCGATAATAACATTAGAAGACATGTCAGTTGTGAATGTGTGGGATTGTGAGAGCCAACCAAAATGGCGACTACGGCGGTGAAACGATTCTGTTCGAATTCTGAAAAATTTCTACTTTCTCGAGCGTTTCCAAAGACTGGAAAGTACAAAAGTTATCCAGGAAAAGGGGTCGACTTTTATAATTTCAAACACTATTTATAAAAAGGGAGTTTCATGGGTAAATCGCGTACATTCTTGTGGGAACGCGAAGGCTAAAAACTGATTAACACTTCCTAATGACACAACCTAACCCCTAGATTGGGGTTTAGTTGTATGTTTTGCATCAAAGTGATTCTGTAATTATAATTCGTTCTCCTTAAATTGAGATTCTGCAGTTTTTCTTTAAAAGTGTGTCACGTTGTTTAAAAGTCCTAAGTATTGTGTAAAAGTTTTTCTGTTTCGAAAATACTGTTGGGGTTATTTTATCAGAGTTTAATTTAATTTTGAAATATGTAATAACTTTTTAAATTTTGACTATCAAACACCATCTAACGATTCCGTATTAATTTTTTTTTATTTTCCATATTTGGAGTGCGATCTTTACGATGATAAATTTGATTGCGGGCCCCTGAAAACTAGGGTGACCAGAGCTGATTTTCGGAATATAGGTCTTCAAAAAAAAGGACAAAGTAGGACTAAAATTTTAATCATATTTTTTTTAACAACATTAAATTTCAAGGTCAATTTTTGAAGTGCATGCAATAAAAGGTTTTTGCACTTTTATTTTACAACTCTATGATGCAAAAATAAGGGTAAAAATAAATTGTATAAATTGGAAAATAAGATTGAAAAGAAAAATATAAAAACCATCCACTCATATATATATTCTAAAGTTTAAAAATGAATCTTTTACAGGGCCTAGAGTTCTCAAATGCCCAAGAATTTATTTTGAGCAAATACCCGAGAATATGCCCAGCATTCAAGCACGAACAGAGTATTTACAGAGCATTAAGAGAATTTAAAGCATTTATTGTTTAAACAAATATATATCATAATTAATACAAATATTTTTACAAACACTCTAGAGTGAATTAAACATACACTTGATTTAAATTATATACGGCCAGGGATAACAGCGGTTCACTGGTTCAATTTCAGGTAAAAAAGGGGATTTTTTCCGAAAAGCAGGGGATTAAAAGGGAATTTCATTTATTATTAAAAACTTTCTATATCATATGGGTATCTCATGAATATTGAATGAAAGTGCCTTCTAACAGTAGCGCCTTTTCTTTAGCAAGTTTTCTAGTCATTTTTGTGTTTTAAAACACTATTGTGATTTGAAAATTTGTTTTTTGTTAACTTTGAAAAATCTGATGAACACTTCAGCACTTCCTACTGATAAAATTTCATCAGAAAAAAATTCAAGAAGATCAAAGATTAAAAAACAGTTGAATAATAGAATTGAAAAATTCTCTTAAAAATGTATTTCTATTTTTCTATTTTTGTTTCCTTAGACTTTTAAATTTGTTTTCAATGAATTTTTATTAGTATTTTATTATTTGGTTGAAAAGTCTACAATTTTGTTGAGAATTCATAATATTGAGTTGAAAATTCAACTGTTTTTTAGGAAATTCGTCTTTTTGGCTTGAAAATTCAACAATTTGGGTGACAATTTTTTTCTTTCTTGACTGAAAAATCTGTTTTCGTTGAAAATTCGACTTTTTTGTTTAAAAATTAATCTTTCAACTATTTTCAATTTAAAATTAAAATATTTTTTGGCTGAAATATCGACTTTTCGGCTGTGCAAACCAAGAAAGCATTAATTACGTTTTGGATTTGTCACCTGATTTGCAATACTTTTCCACTTCAATATATTGACAACAACTTTGTTAACACTTTTTTTGTTGAAGATTCATCTCTTTGGTTGAAAACTCGTTTTGTTTCGTTGAAAATTAATTTTTTAAAATGAAAATTTAACTA
This sequence comes from Melikaiella ostensackeni, assembly GCA_032362435.1. Taxonomy (NCBI): domain Eukaryota; kingdom Metazoa; phylum Arthropoda; class Insecta; order Hymenoptera; family Cynipidae; genus Melikaiella; species Melikaiella ostensackeni. The sequence continues at coordinate 31,108,540 of JAUMHM010000071.1, read as the reverse complement.
TTTCATTTTTGGTTGAAAAATGACCTATTTTAGTCGAAAATTCAACTATTTGGTTGACTTTTGTTTTCTTGACTGAAAAATCTTTTTTGGTTGAAAATTCAATTTTTTTGTAAAAAAGTCATTCATTAGGTTAAAAATTCAACTGTCTTATTGAAAATTCATCTTTTTGGTTTGAAAATTAATCTCTTTTGGTAGAAATTTAATCTTTTTGGGTTAAACAAGCTACTGTTTGGTTCAAAATTAATCTATTTCAACTATTTTCGATTAAACATTAAAATATTTTTTGGATGAATTGTCTACTATTATATTTTTGGTTGAAAATTAATCTTTTTTGGTTACTGTTTCAGTCTAAAATATCCCACTTTGAACCCATTCAATTTGAAATTTTTTAATTAAAAAAAGGAACAATTTGGTAGTATTTAGCAATATTTGACTGTTCATTTCAAATGAGCAATTTTAATTGTTCCGTTTTTTAAATGTTTAATTTGTAAGTGAAAGTGTTGAATTTTGTTGTATATATATCAAATGAACAATTATTAATTTGAGACGACTTCAAATTAAAATAATTCGACTTTAAAGGATTTATTTATGTATTTTTAACATTTATATTGAGTTTGAAATGAGGAAATTTTAATTCCTAATTTTTGTTGAATTGTCAGAGGGACATTTTACATTTTTAAGATTTTTGTCGAACTGAAAAAGAGGAAATTTTGGTTTTCAATATTTCATGAATTGGAAGAAGAAATTTTGAACTTTAAGATTTTTATCGAGTTCGAGAGGAGGAAATTTCGTTTATAATTTCTTTTTCAGTTGAAGAGAGACAACTGTTTATTTTTAAGATTTTTGTAGGTTTGAAAGGGATAAAATTTTTGTCATTTGTTTTTTTCAGAACTGGAAGAGGGAAATTTTTTCTTTTCATCATTTTTATTGAGTTGGAAGGAAGGAAATTTTGATTTTCAATTTTTTTCTGAATTGGAAGAGACACTTTTTTTATTTTTAACATTTTGATTGAATTGAAATGGACGAAATTTTGGTTATTTTTTTCCGGAATTGAAAGAGACCATTTTCTTCTATGTAACATTTTTACTGAGTTTGAAGGAAGAATTTTTTCTTCTGTATATTTTCTGAATTGGAAGAGGGAAATTTTATCTTTTTAACATTTTTTTTTGAGTTGTAAGGGAAGAAATTTTGGTTTTCAGTTTTTTCTGAATTAGAAGAGGGAATTTTTTTTTTTGAAGATTTTTGTAGAGTTGCAAGGGACGAAAGTTTTTTTTTCTGAATTGATAGAGCCCACTTTTTCTGTTTAACATTTTTATTGATTTGAATGGGGAACTTTTTATTTTCAATCTTTTTTCTGAATTTGAAAAGAGCAATTTTTTATTGGAAGTCTATTTTTGATTTCTGAGCCATTTTATGTTCTGTTTTTTCTTCATAAGGGGTTCATAAGAAAGTAGATCCCATTTCGGTATTAATAGAAATTCTTATATTTTTGGAAGAGTGGATATTTCAGATTTAATTTTTTCTTAATTGGAAGAGGAAGATTTTTTTCTTTTTAAGATTTTAATCGAGTTGGAAGGAAAAAATTTTGGTTCTCAAGTTTTTCTAAACTGAATGAGGCATTTCTTTTGTTTTTATCATTTTTATTCAGTTGAAAGGGAAGAAATTTTGGTTATTAATTGTTTTTCTGAGTCGAAAGATGCCAATTTTTCTTTGTAAGATTTTATTAAGTGGACGGGGGACAAGTTTGGTATTTCAAACATTTTTATTTATGTGAGTTGAAAGGGAGGATTACTTTCAATTTAGTGCATTGAGAATTATAGCGTCAATTTATATTTTTTAATCAGAAATCTGTGAACTGTTCAGTTAAGAAAAGCTTAAAAATTTTAATTTTATAGTTTAATGGTATTTAATTTTAAATTGTTCAATTGGAATGCGTAAAAAGCCTCCATTTTATACGTTTAAATTATTGAGCATTTGAATAAAAAAATTCTGATTTTAACATTTTTTAAGCTTCAATTTTAAAAGTTTAAAATTCGAAAGATTTCCACTTTGAGTGCTTTAATTTTCAGTTTAGTTTTTATTACTTCAAATGAAAAAATATCCAGTTTTGAAAGTTCGAATTTTTTAATTTCAATGACCGTGAAAAATTTTTTCGAACCGGGAAAAACCGGGAAATGACCGGAAATTTTTTTCTTCGATTAAAACGGTCACTCTATCTAACTACAGTAGACCGTGTTTTTTAGCAATATTTCAAGTAATTTTTGTGTTTAAACAAACTAAACAAACTTTTAGCTAGCTTTGAAAAATCTGTTGTACACTTCATCACTTTCTACTGATAAAAATACATCATAAAAAAATTCGAAATGTTCAAACATAGAAAAATAGATAAACAACAGAATCGAAAAATCCTCATGCTTGAATAGGTTTAAATGTGGTTTTCTAAGTATGTAAGCTAGAAAGAAATAATTTTAAAACACACAAAAATGACTATTTGAAAAACATACTTTTTCTATTTTTGTTTCCTTAGACTTTACCATTTTTTTCTAATGTATTTTTATCAGTTGAAAGCTCTCAGATATTCAACACATTTTAAAATCTTAGCTAAAAAAAAGATTACACTGTAAAATTTTTTTTAGAACATATTATTCACGAAAGTAACAATATTATGAAGATAACAGTTTTTTCAAGTACGCAGTTTGCTGACATGTAAAACCAAAGTCATGTAACAGTCAGCTCCAAATTAATTTTACTTTATTCGAGGGATCCAATACGCTACTTTTTTCATATTGATTTTGGATTTCTTGATTCTCCTTTTTTCCTCGTTTTCCACGTAAATGGGAACTAAATTTTCTTTTATTAAAAATGCAAATTGAATTTGAAAATTCAATAATTTGGTTGAAAAAGAGTTTCTCTCTTGACTGAAGAATCTTTCCTAGTTGAAAATTTAACATTTTTGTAGAAAATTAATCTTTTTCGTAGAATATTAATCTTCTTGATTAGAAATCTAACTGCTTGGTTGGTAGTTGAACTACTTTGTTAAAAATTCATTTTATTAGTTGAAGATCCATCTCTTTGGTTGGGAATTTAACTATTTTGTTTCAATTCTTTTTTTTTTGTTGAAAAGCAATTGTTTCAACTGCAAATTTAACTATTCCAGTTTTGGTTGAAAATTGATCGTTTTTAGTTTCAAATTAAACTATTTGGTTGAAAATTCAACTGTTTTGTAAAAAATTCGTCTTTTTGGTTTGAAAATTCAACAATTTGGTTGACATTTTTCCTTTCTTGACTAAAAAATCTTTCTTGGTTGAAACTTCGTCTTTTTGGTTTGAAAATTCATTCTTATTGGTTAAAAATACAACTGTTCGGTTGAGAATTCATCTTTTTTTTTGTTACAAATTTAATTATTTTATTAAAAATTTAATAGTTGTTGTGTAATTTGTCTTTTTTGGTTGAAAATTGAACTATTTTGGTAGAAAATTGCACTTATTGGTTAACAATTAACTTTTTTTATTGAAAATTCATATCTTCAACTGTTTTGCAGACAATCAATCTTTGAGACTCGAAAATGCACTGTTCGGTTGAAAATTAATCTGTTTTGGTTGAGGATTCAACTATTTTGTTGAAAATTGAATTACTTTGCTAAAAATTCATTTTTTTGGTAAAAAATTTATCTCTTCGGTTGAAAATTCAACTTTCTTGTTGAGAAGTTCGGTTTTTTGGTTGAAAATTATATTTTTTTAAAGCCAAGAATGCTCTAAAATTCAACTGTTTTGTTGAAAATTCATCTTTTTGGTTTTAAAATTTCGACTATTCCACTTTTGGTTGAAAACTCATCGTTTTTAGTTGAAAATTGAACAATTTGGTTGACATTTTTTTCCTTTCTTGACTAAAAAATCTTTCTTGGTTGAAAGTTCGTCTTTTTGGTTTGAAAATTCATCTCTTTTGGTAGAAATTTCATCTTTTTCGTTAGAAATACAACTTTTTGGTTGAAAATTAATGTTTCTGTTGAGAATTTAACTGTTTTGTTGAAAATTCGTCCTTTTGGTGGAATTCAACTATTTTTTAAATTTTAAATTAAAATCTTTTATGGATAAAATATCAACATTTACATTTTTAATGAGAATTCGTCTTTTTTTATCGAAAATCCAATTACTTGGTTGAAAATTCATCTTTTTGGCTGAAAGTTGAACTATTTGGTTTAAAATTCATCTATTTGGTTGAAATGTCCACTGTTTTGTTGAAAATCAGAATCTTTTTTGATTGAAATATCAACTATTACATTTTTCATTCAGAATTTGTCTTTTCTGGTTGAAAATTTAACTATTTTGTTGAAAATTCGTCTATTTGGTTAAAAATTAACTTTTTTGGTGAAAATGCATATCTTCGTGTTAAAAATTCAACTGTTTTGTAGAAAATTCGTCTCTTTGGTTGAAAATTGATCGTTTTTAGTTTCAAATTAACCCCTTCGTTGGCATTGACGCAATAGTGCGTCAATCTTTTTTTCTTATTATTATATTTGTAATCAGCGCCCTCAAAAACCCCAGGGTACAAATTTTCAGCATAAAAAATTTTCCAAAATTTTCTTGTCATTTTGGGCACTTTTTGTCAAATTCTTTCTGTCAATGAAGGGCTTAAAGTATATGTTTTGAAATTCATATTTTCGGGTTGATAATTCAACTATTTTTGTAGAAAATTCGTCTTTTTTGCTGTAAAAGTCAACTGTTTTGTTGAAAATTCGTATTTTTTGGTTGAAAATTCTAGTATTTTCGTAGAAAAATCAACTATTTGGTTGAAAATTAGCTTTTTGGTTGAAAGTTCATCTTTTTGTATGAAAATTCAACTATTTGAATAAAAATTAATATATCTGGTTGAAAATTCAACTGTTTGGTTAAAAATTCATCATAACATATTAAATATGTGCAATCTAGAAGCAAGAATGGTGTTTGAAAAAAATTGAAATTATTTTCTGCCCTAAAAAATTCAAATCTTTTTGAATCCGTTGCATACACCTGGAATTCCAGATTTCAATTCCGTTTAATTCGTTTGAATATTTATGTTTACTGGGCGGTTTAGAAGCAAAAGAAAACACAGAAATTCTCAACAATAAATTTTTATTGGGTTTGCAAATATAAATTTCTCTTTATAAGATTAAACAGTGAAACACGTAAACATAAAGCTTTATGAACTTAAAGTCTTAAATAACACAATAATTATGTACAAGATATACTTTTAACTGTCATAATTTGAAAAATTAATCTGTAACTTCAGTCTTATCAACCTGGGGTTTCGGCTCATGCCGGCTGATTTTGTGTTTTTTCATATCTCCCGATCTTCGAAAATGCAAACCACAAACATCGCATTGAAAGGGTTTTTCTCCGGTATGAATGAGCATGTGAACTTTTCTTGCGCTGCCTTTTTTGAAAGCCTGATTACATACATGACACGTATAAGGTCGAATATCCGAATGATTTAGCATATGTTCTCGAAGTCTGGCTGGATTCGTAAATGCCTTTTCACAAATTGTGCATTTAAAAGGACGTTCTCCCGTGTGAGTTCTCCGGTGATTATCCCTGTCACATTTAATACTGTAGGCCTTATCACACAAATCACAGGCATAAGGTTTCTCACCAGTGTGACTTCTCATGTGAATATTTAGATGAGTTTTCTGAAAATTTCATCATTATTAGAGCTGAGAAAATGATTGATTTAAGAGGCCGTTCAAAAACTACACTGTAAAAAAAGTGCTTGAATTTCTTTTTTCTCCCTCTTTTTTCTTTTTTTTTGTACATTTATTGTACATTTGTCTCTAATGAGCCGGAAAAGCGGGTAGTCTCGGAGTCTAGTTTTGATTTGTGAACTTTTTAAGTGTTCCTTTTTCAGTACATCAAAAATTTTCATGAGAAAGTAGATTTCATTTCGATGTTTAGGAAATGTTAAAAGACAGACATTAAGCAAATATTTGTTCCAATCTGCAGGGTTGCCTTTGAATACTAAATATTTCTTTCAACTGAGGTCATAATGGTTAACTCAATTTACCAAAAGATATCTATTTTACTTAAATATAGTTACAAATTTGAGGAAGTTAGCAATTTTTTAGAAATGTGTTATTGGTTTGGATTATTACCTTTTTCTTTTTTGAAAAATTGAATAATCTAAATAGATTGGTTCTTAATCAGCCCACAAAATTTGATCTTGGCACTATGATCTATTTCCTTAATTTTCCATGTTTTTTGTACATAAATCTTGTAATAATTTTTTCGGGGTTTTTAAATTTTACTACTAATTAATATGTTAACCTGGTACATATCATAAAATTAGGTAGCCAAAAGGTTTTACATACAATTTCATTTTTACAATTAATTAAAATGTTATCCCGGTACTTATCAAAAAATAAAGTTGCCAAAAGGTTTTACATACATTCAGGTAAAAGAAATAATTTTTGTTTTTTGTTTTTGAACTCAAAATCGTTGGATTTATAAAAAAATTCATCGACGCACTGAATAATTTTGCGTAAAAAACGTTCACTAATTTTGTATTTATTCAAGATCGCATTTCTCGATTCGCCGTTTTTAATTTGTTGCAAAATTAAATATTTTTCGCTCCTGACAAGAGAAGTTTTTTTCTTTGGTTCAGCCATAATATGGAAAAACTAATAACAATTTGACACGTACAACAGTATATGCGCACTGAGTCGCTTCAGTATAGGGTATCAAGAAACGTACAGGAGGGAGACAGAAACAGTCAAGCGTGAACGACCGAGAAGCCGGCACAAAAACGGGCGGCACACTTACGGGAGAAGTGTGTATATTTAATGAATTTTTTAGTCCACTATACATATGTTTTTTCTGAATATACTGTTAATATAATTAAAATGTCATCCTGGTACTTATTATAAATATAATAAGCTTGCCAGAAAGATGTACATAATTTGAGGTATAATAATTGAATATAATTAAAATGAAATTTCATAACTGAATGTAAAAATATTTTACTATCTTATTATTGTCTCTTTGGACTAAATTCTGAATCTTGATATTTGGTGCTAAGACTTTCTGTCAGTGATGGAAAGTAACTAGTTCCTTTTAACTAGTTATTGTAACTAATTACTTATTTTGGTAACGATAGTGGTAACGAAATTACTTTTGTAAGTAAGTAACGAACTGGTAACTAGTTACATTTTTTCAGTAACAGTAACTACAAAAATCGTTACTTTTTTAGTTACTTTCGAAATGTAGTTCATAAGTCTTTTTTACGACAATCAATCAATTTTATTGCTTTTCCAACTATTCATTCATTTTCACTATTCAAATTGTGGCGACAGATAGCCATAGAGATTTATAGCCCAATATAGGAAAACTTGAATTTTTCTCTCACTCAGAGATTCCAATTTTTCTAAAATTTATAGAAATACTTAGAAAGAAATAAAAAAATAATTTCAGAGTTGAATATTCATTTTTCTTCGGTTGATAACGAATTTTTTTACCGGAAATTTAACTATTCCAGATATTTTATTTATTATTTTAGTTGAAAATTCATCTTTTTTGCTTAAAAATTTTATTATCTGGTTGAAAGTTTATTTATTTTGTTCGAAATTCAACGATTTTAAAAGAAACTCATTTCATTCGGTTAAAAATTCAACTTTTTTATTGAAAACTAGTTTTTTGGTTGAATGAAACTGTTTTTGATTTAAAATTAATTTTTTTTTTGTTGAAATATACGAACTATTACACTTTTGTTTGAGAATTTCTCTTTTTTTCTTTAAAAATTAATTTTTTCAATTGAAAATTTAACTTTGAAATTTTTGGTTGAGAACTAATCTTTTTTAGTTGAAAATTCATATATTTTATTCAAAATTCGGCTTTTATTGGTAGAAAATTAATCTTCTTGGTTGAAAATTTATCTCTTCAGTTTCAAATTGCACTATTTTGTTGAAAATTGATCTTTTGAAGTTGAAAGTTCATGTATTTTGTTGAAAATTCATCTCTTTGGTTTCAAATTAAACCTCGAATTAAACAATCTTGTTGAAAATTCGTCTTTTTTGGCTGAAATTTCATCTATTACATTTTTCATCGAGAATTCGTCTTTCTGGATAAAAATATTATTATTGGGTTGAAAATCAACTTTTTTGTTGAAAACTCGCCTTTTTGTCTTGAAATGTTAACAATGTGATTGATTTTGTTTCTCTCTTGACTGAAAAATCAACTATTTTGATGCAAATTATTTTTTGGTTGAATATAACTATTTTTGATTTAGAATTAAACTGTTTTTTGGTTGAAATATCAACTATTACATTTTTCGTCGAGGATTCATTTTTTTCCATTAAAAATTAATTTTTTCAATTAAAAATTTAGCTATCCCATTTTTTGTTAAAAATTGATCTTTTTTAGATGAAAATTCATGTATATCGTTTAAAATTTATCTCTTTTTGGTAAAAAAATTATGTTCTTGGTTGAAAATTTATCTTTTTGGTTTCAAATTTAACTATTTTGTTGAAAATTCGTCTCTTTTGGTTGAGTTCAACAGTATTTGATTCAAAATGAAAATCTTTTTTGGTTGAAATTTCAACTATTACCTTTTTCATTAAGAAGTCATCTTTTTTGGTTGAAATTTGAACCATTTTGTTGCAAATATATTTTGTTGTTGTTGAAGATTCATCATTTTAGTTGGAAATTTATCTGTTTCGTTGAAAAATTAACTATTTTGTCAACATTTTTTTTGTTAAATATTTATTTTTTTGAATAAAAATTTACCTATTCAATTTTTGGTTTAACGTTTATATTGTTGAGTTAAAGATTCAACTATTTGGTTAGATATTTCTCTCCTTTATTTGAAAATTCATGTATTTTGTTGAAGATATGTCTGTTTTGGTTGAAAATTCAAGTATTTTGTTGAAATTGCAATGTCTTTTAAACAAATTTATGTTGGGCTTGGATTATTGTAAATCTTCTAGAAGTGGAAGTCGTAATTAGGTCAATATAAAGAAACACTTTCAGAAAGAAAAAATTTATTTTCAGCATCAAACAGATTTATAGCCCAAAATAGGAAAGCTGAAATTTTTCTTCACACTGAAATTAAAAATTTGCTAAAACATTCCTTGTTTTGGAAATATTATGTGGTTCATGACTAACCTACGACTTTCAGTTAAAAGTGTAACAACTGTCACTCGAAAGTTATGAATAAAGTTTTGTGAAAATTAATTTTGGATATAAATTTCTAAAATACAAAAGTAACTAAAAAAGTAACGATAGTTACTTTTTTTGGGAAATGCAACTAAGAAAAGGTTACATTTAAAATCGGTAACGGTAACGATAACTAGTTCCTTTTAAAAAGTAACTTACCCACCACTGCTTTCTGTATAGTTTTCTGAAAGTTATTAGCATTCTTCGAACGGATGACTTTTACGAGGGTTTGGGACTGGTTATTCTCTTTAAAAAAATGTTAAAATGCTCGTTTTTCTAAGGGTCTATGTAGACTGTTAGTCTTCGACCATCTCTCGATGGCTACACTTCGTTTTTCTGAATTTTCTTCCAGGTGAAGAATTTTTCTCATAATTAAAAAAAATTTTTTTTAAAAGTGGATTAATGTTTCCATCTTTAAGATGAAAAATAAAATCGACAAAAATGAAAAATTTTTGAAAAATAATTGAAATGTTTGTTCAATTAGTATTGTGGTGAAGTGTTTGCAAAACATTGGATTACAATTTTCTGGATGCATTACAGAAGGATTTATTAATAGAATGCAAGTTTCATGGTTTTTTTTCAAAAAATATATTTCATATTAGCATGGTGACGTCACAAATACGAGCACCCCACCCCTCCTTTTAAGTAAAAATTTTTTTTACTATTTCATTTGATGGACGCCTAAAATAAATCACAAAACATACGAACATAATATTTTAACAGACTTCACAGCTCAAAATGCTCTCAAAACAGGGGAAATAGGGTGATTTTTCACGAAAATTAGGGACATAAGAGGGGATGAAATTCTTTTAAATAAAATTAACGCATGTGTATCATATTGAATTCAATATGAAACGCTTAATATTTCAAGCCGAAATATATTTTTTTTAACAAATATGAATATTTTAAAATAGTTGAATTTTCAACCAAAAAAAAGATTACTTTTCTACCAAAAGAGATAAAGCAATAAGGAAAGAGTTGAGTTTTCAAGCTGAAAAGTCGAATGTTTTACAAAACAGTTGACTTCAAAACCCGAAAATATGAATTGTCAATCAAAAGATATGATTTTTCAACCAAATAGTTTCATTTACAACCAAATAGTTGAATTATCAAGCAAAAGAGATGAATTTTCATCCAAGTAGTAAAATTTTCAACCTACAAACCTGAGTTTGCAATCAAATGGTCGAATTTTTTAGAAGGCAGTTGAATTTTCAATCCAAAAAAGATGACTTTTCAATCCAAAAAGACAAATTTTCAACAAAAACACATCACGTGCGTCCTAAACTACGACCCAAGACAGATTTATGTGTAAACATCTTCGGTAAACGTTAACTCAAAATGAATTCTTACATAAAGCAGAAGTCAAAAAAATAACTCTCACTTTTCCATACACATATCAATATATAGAAGAATACTGTACGAAGTTGAAAAAATTAGTCAAAATATAAAATATAAAAAATATATAAAATATATATAATCACTTTTCCATACACATATCAATATGCAGAAGAATACTGTACGAAGTCAAAAGAATAACTGAAGGGCTCCTTTGAGTGGGTGAAGAGAAGCTAGCCACACGACACAACGCGCGTGTCAGAGCTTTGAAGGTCTCTCTACAATAGGACTTTATAAATCTACATAGCGTCGACATAGCGCGCATCACGTTGATGCTGCATCGGCGTTATGGAGACACCTTGCATCACACTTTCGAGCCATGGTTTCACTCGACTCAGGCGCGACTCCTCATATCGAGATCTAAGATGTTTACACATCAAAAATTTGAATTTTAAAACCCGAAAATATGAAATTTCAACCAAATTGTTAAATTTTCAACTAAAAACGATTAATTTTCAATCGATAATGCAATAGTTAAATTTGCAGTTGAAAAAATTGATTTTCAAGACAAAAACGAATTTTCAACAAAACAGTTAAATTTCTAACCAAACAGATGGATTTTCAACTAATAAAGTGAATTTTTAACCACGCAATTTAACTTTTTAAGCAAGTAGTTGAATTTTCAATCAAGAACATTAATTTTTTCGTGAGGAATGTTGATGTTCGTTATTGGCTTTAGGGTCAGGTGAAATTGAATACAAATTAAATTGTTTCAAACGT
>JAUMHM010000071.1:31083038-31097146 GCA_032362435.1 Melikaiella ostensackeni | reverse complement strand
TGAAATCGAAGAAAAAATTTTTGATTAAAAGAGGGGGGGGGGGGAAGATGTTTGTATTTTTGACGTCATCCTGGGGGGTTCTAGCTTTGTGTGATGATCTGTGACGAAGAAGAAGAGGGGTGGAAAAATATTCTATGACGTCATGAATTACCGACCATCTCATATATTTCTTTTTCCCCTTATGTTTAAAGTAAACAAGATATCTGGCTAAAATTAAAAAAAAAACGAGACACAATCTATCAGGGTATCGCTGCCTGGCCCATTTGAGTTTTTATTTTGTTTAAACAATGGAATCTTATCAATTTATAAGAATAAAAGTGCGAAAAGGGCTTTGCTGCCCTAGTAAATATTGAATGAGGGTGTTAATGTCCTGGTCCCACTTACATTCTAAGTTACAAATTATACAAATTGCATTATTTAAACAAAGCAAACACTAAAATGGGCCAGAGGGCGATGTCCTGATAGATTTTCTGTCTTTCCTAAAAATTTCATTAAAATACATATCTTCTTTGGTTTAAAAACAAGAGCGCGAAAAAGAAATCATCAGATTCGTGACGACATAGAAAAACCATTTGCCCCTAAAAAAAAATCTGAATAAACAAGTCCGAAAATTTTACTTGATGGAAGTCCTTTCCGCAAATAGAGCAGATATAATGCTTTTCAGTTGTTTTCGTATGAATATCTTTGTGAATCATAAGACCACAAAAGTTTCCGAAAATCCTCTCGCAATGGTCACAGGACCAGTCTTCACCAGGTTCTTTCCTTTTTTTGTGTTTATTTAATTCAAAATTGCTTGGAAAGACGGAAGAACAACAACGACAAGTCCAGTCTTTCGTCTTGACACAAGATTTCCGATGTACATTCATGTTCGTGAACTGTAGAAATTCTTTCTCACAATATTCGCAAAAGAAGAATTTTGTGATTGTGGTTTCCTTTAAGCGAAGGTTTTGAGAAGCTTTTCGGTGAGCGCTTTTGTGTGCTTGTACTTGATTATAGGTTGCGTAGGTCACGTTGCAGATAGTGCAGATAAAAGGTGTGGAGCCAGAGTGAGATTTTCGATGAGCCTTTGCAAAGTCAATGGAGGTGTAACATCTCTGGCAGAATTCACATCTGCAAAAATAGAATTGATCGAGGGGTCAAGTGAGGAATTAGTTGTACAAGTGGTCGGAATTACTATGGAATTCAAAATCGAATCATTATAATTCGTGGAATTCCTGGAACTAATAACAGGCTTCGAAGTGCTCTACGGAAATAAAAAAAGTATCAAAAAAGTATCAAAAAAGTATCTTTCTAAAGAAAAAAGTATCCTCAAAAATAAAAAAATGAAGTATTAAAAAAGTAGCCTTTTTAAATCAGTCAAAAATAAGTTTTTAAAATAAAAAAGTAGTGTAAAATAATTTAAACTAAAAAAAGAACGTATTTAAAAGGAATTTCTTTCATACTTTTTCGCGTGTAAATAACTGCGCCGAAGACTGCAAGACTGCAAGATTATCAGAGTTGGGATTCTTTTTTAAATCTCATAAGTTCTCTACTGAGAGTCCACTGGATCAATATTAATTTGCCAAAACATGATTTGCCAATTACGACCCGTTTTCGAAAAATTCAACTTTTTTCCAAAATTTTATCTTATGGATTGAAATGTTTACTTATCAATTTTCATGTATGTAAAATTATATGAATATAACATTTTTCTACCAGAAAGGATGAATCATTAACAAAATACATGAACTTACAACCAAATAGTTCAATTTTCAACTAAAATGATAAATCTTCAAACAAAAAACATGATTTTTTAACAAAGGAGTTCAACTTTCAACCAAGAAGATTGAATTTCTACTAGAAAAGACGAATTCGCAACAAAATACGTAAATTTTCAACGAAAAAATTCAATTTTCAACTAAAAAAGATAATTTTTCAACCATTTTCGACCAAAAAAGACGCATTTTCAACAAAATATAGTTGAATCTTCAACCAAAACAGATTAATTTTCAATCAAACAGTTTTTTCAGTCAAGGAAAAAAAAACAATTTCAATCCAATTGTTAAAGTTTTGAGCCAAAAAGACGAATTTTCTACACAGCAGTTGGATTTTCAACCGGAAAATATGAATTTACAACAAAAAAGTTAATTCCTAACCAAATACTTCAATTTTCTACCATAATAGTTGAGTTTTCAACACAAAAAGACAAATTTTCAAACAGAAGGGATGACTTTTTAGCAATATTCTCAAATTTTCAACAAAATAATTAAATTCTTAACCAAAGAATAAGATTTTTAACCAAAAGAGATGAATTTTTAAACCAAATAGTTGAATTTTCAACTGAAAAAGGTAAATTTTCAACCAAAGAGATAAATTTTCAACTAAAAGGATAAATCTTCAAACAAAAAATTGAATTTTTACAAACGAGTTCAACTTTCAACCAAGTAGTTGAATTTTCAACCAAAAAGATGAATTTCCAACCAAGAATATTTTTTTCTACTAGAAAAGACGAATTTTCAACAAAATACATGAATTTGCAACCAAATATGTAGCTTAATTTTCAACTAAAATGACGAATCTTCAACAAAAAAAAAATTAATTTTTCACAAAGTAGTTCAACTTTTAACCAATTAGTTGAATTCTCGACTAAATAACATTTTTATTTTAAATACAAAAGGATTGAATTCTACCAAAGGAGAAAGGAATGATCTAGAATTTGAGCTTTAAGCTTGTATTCCTGAAATTTGTGTTAAATGAAGGAAGGCTAACAATATAAGAAAATTTAAAAAGGTGTTAAATAATATCTTCAACAAAAACAGTTTTTTTCTTAACTTTATGCGCTCGAAGATATGATAAATGTATATATACTACGCCTTCTCATTTTTAGATTTTTTCTTTTTTTTTTAATTAGGCATACCTTTCTTTAATTTTTTTATTTATAAAACTGAAATTTGTTTGTACGATCAATTTTTTATATCACTCTACTGAAAAAAGTAGCAAAAAAGTAAAAAAGTGTGGCACTTCGAAGCCTGTAGTAGGGAATTACTCGAATTATGGGAATTATCCAGGAAATCTTTGAATTATATGTATAGAATTAATTAGTTTTAAAATACCAAGGGTAAAATAGTTTTAAAATTAATTATTTTTTTCTAAAACCGCTACTAAAAAGGGCTTGGTATTAATTCAGAATTTATGGAAGTGCTTATGGAATTACTGAAATTCATCCAAGTACGTCCGGAATTCATATTGGAATTACTGGAAATACCTGGAATTTGGAATTGATTGGAATTGATTGGAATTGGGTGTACACAAAAATTTAAAGTTTTTAACCCCTCGTAATTAATTGAGAAGCGAGAATTTCTAAAGCTGAATAACTAAAGATACCTGTATATAGCATTGAGACTTTTTTCTTCAATCTTGGGCGAATCAGTAGCTGTGCAGGTTTTAATATGAGATTCAGCTTCAGAAACATCAAGAAAAACTTCATTACATACATCACAAAGCTGGCATATCATCGATTGTCTGGCTTTGACTTGATGAGTGAGAAGATGGTTTGTGAGAGAATTTGCTCGATTAAATCGCTTTCCACATTGCTTGCACTGAAAACGTTTATCAGGCAGGTGAAGTTTCCTGTGTCTCCGGAGGCAATCCATGGATAAAAATCGTTTAGAGCAAAATTGACACTCGTAAGGTCTCTCGTTTTTATGTTTTCGTTGATGAACATCCAACTGTGGTTGAGATCTGCAAAATTAAAGATGAAATTATTAGGTTACTTTCATAGTCTTCAATTATTCAATAAATACCTGAAGGTACTGCCGCAGATGTCACAACAAAACTCCCTAGATTTCATATGTACCATTGCATAATGATGGTAAAGCACTGATTCGGAAACGACAAATTTATCACACTTCTCACAATAACGAGGTTTAACGCCAGGCTCATGGAATTGAAGATGAAACTTCAGTCTTGCCTCAGAAGGGTGTTTCTTCTTACAAATTTCGCATTCGTAATTTAAGATTCTTGTATCGTGTAATTTACTAGGGCTGTGCTCCGTGAAATGTTCTCTCCACTTTTCCGGAGTTGGCGAGTCTGTGTCACAAAGGCTACAAGGGTAGTAATTCGATGAGGAATGACAAGCTGAGTGAAGATAACACTTCCTCATCGTATAAAATTTGGCATCACAAACACGACATCTTATCGGTTCAATCGTACTGGAAGAAACTTCAATAGCTTCGTTAGAAAGGTCTTCCTTATCTGCAGTTTCGTTCAACATTTTTGACGCATCAGAATTATCTTCTTGCACATTTTCTTCATCGTTCTCCTCGATGACTTCAAATTCATCTTCATTTATCATTTCATCAAAGAGAATGTCTGTAGGTTCAATAGTTTTAGTTTCGCAAGACATTTTCGCTGGTGAAGTATGAATGATAGAATCTGCCGGTCTTTTTTCAGTAGTTTCCGAAGTTTTTTCTAAAATATTCTTATTAGCTTTTAGAAAATTTGCTTCGGATTCTGATACTGTTATGCGAAAATTGTGAATTAGATCTAGTTTATCAAGACAAGGGCGGCAGATCTTCTTTGGAAAAGTGTCGGTCTTTTCGACCTGCAAATAAAGAAATTTATGAGAAAACAATAACAATAATTCAGATGGTATTATAAGTGCGAAATATTTAATAAAATTACTTTAATCGGTAAACAGTTGTTAATTTTTTCTGCTATGTTTGTTTCTGTTGGAGTTAATCCAAAAATGGAGAGCATTTCTTCACTGTGGCGAGCACAAAGTCGACATAAAGGCGAGGAGACACCGTTTTCGACAATCAATAAGTTTTCAGGTATTTCTATCTTGCCTAATTCCTTGCCATCGAGAAACTGATATTCTTCCATTATTTCAATATTGTTCGAGCGTAGATACTCTTTCAGGTAATTATTATCATTATTGTCAAGATTGTTTACATATTCTGTAATTGTAACTCCATCGTTTGGAAGTGTTTCCAGATTTGATAATTCAAGGAAATCAACTTGAGGGATATTTAAATCTTCATGGTTATCCGAAACTAATTTTCCTTCATCTATCCCTATCAAGATTTACAATTTTAAATCTGAAGTTATTACAAAGCTTTTGAATGTTTGAATTTTTTTAATTCATTCGAAGCTTTAGTGAAAATTTGCAAATTTGTTCCAGAAAACATTAAAGAATTATTAATTTAAAGCTCTTTTGCGGTAAGGGGGCGTCCATTAATTACGTAAGGCTTGGGGTGGGGCTCCGGAGAATCTGACGAATCCTTACTTGGGGGGGGGGGGGGCAAACCATTTCTTACGTAAGTTTCCTGTTTCTATTTTTTTAAAATATGCTAATTGAAACCTGTTTTGGCCGTTGAAATTACTATTTACACTGTTATACACATTAAATCCTTATCTGTTTGATTTCTTTTTCATTATGTAATATGAATACTAAGGTGCACTAGGTACACTAGTTTGGTCGAAAAATCGCAAAGTTTAAAAAATGCAATGTGCACACGAAATTTCTGCTCCTTTTTTTGAAAAAGAAAATCCATAGAAAAATGTAATCCAGGCGGATGAAATCTTGCACTTCCTCATCGAGATCAAAGGTAATAGGAAAATAACCTAATTTTTCATGTTAAATTTAATGGTGTGGTGTAATTTTATAGAAAAAAAACTTTTAGACATTTTTTTACACTATTTACATTTTCTTCTAATAAGTAAGACTTTTAGTGTACCTAGACTTGTAGATATTTTTCATACGAATTCATTGGTACCATAAAATTGTTTTAATTATTATTTTTATTAATTACATTATTATTTTTATTTTCATTAAAAGATAAATAAAAAAGGATTAAATAAACATAAAAGCAATTTGTATGGTACAAATGAATTCATATGGAAAATATCTACAAGTCAAGCTAGAAAAATATTTGTCTTGAATTAGAGAAACCGTTTCTTCAACATCATTTTTTTCATTTTACCAAAAAAAATGTAAAATGAAGAAAATTATTTTATATTAAAGAAGAATTTTCATTGGAACAAAAAACTATTTTTTATAATCAAAAAAACTTTTCTTTCACTGAAAGCCGATGAATATTTTTCCTTGATTCAAATAATATTTTTTCTGAGTGTACACTAAGTCTTAATTATTAAAAGAAAAAGAAAATTATGTAAAAATAAGTCTCTAAAATTTTTTTTCTATGAAATTACACAACGCCCATAAATTTACCAACAAAATTAGGCTAATCTTGTCCTAAACATGTTTTTGCGAGTACGAATATCTGGAAATCTTTGTAATCCTTTGAAATCCTGTAAATTCTTCTGAAAATTTGGTAAATTTCTTGACATATTTTTAATCATGTGAAAGTTTCTTGAAATCCTTTGAATTTCATGGATATCGTACGTAATCTCTTGAGATCCCTTTAAAACGACTGAGCTCCCTGGAAATCCCTTGAAGTCCTTTAAAAACAGTGGAAATCCATCAAAATTCTTTGAGACTTCGAACAGTCTTTTAAAATCCTTGAATCCACTTGAAATCTTCAAAATCCCATTTAAAAAAATTCCGTGAAATATTTCGAAATATTACGAAATCCTTGAAATCTTTCAAATCCCTTTAAAATTTCTTGAAATCTTTCCGAATCTCTCAAAATTTCTCAAAATATATTTTAAAATTCATTAGAATCTTTTAAAAGTCATTAAAATTCCTCGAAATCCTGTAAAATCCTTTACAATATTCGGAAATCATTTGAAATTCCGATAAATCTTTTGAAATCTTCTAAAATCCTTTGAATTCCCGTGAATTCTTCTGAAAATTTTGTAAATCTCCTAATAATTTTTAAATCGTGTAAAAATTCCTTGATATCCTTTGGATTCTATGGACATTGTACGTAATCTCTTGAAATCCTTTAAAAACTGTGGAAACCTTCAACATTTTTTGAGAATCCTTGAAATATTTTGAAATCCTTGAAATCTAGTGATGTGCAAAATGACTTCAGGTCGGGTCGGGTTGGCATCTTGAAGGGTCGAGTCGGATTTCGGGTTCAACCCGGCCCGAAAACCCGAAAGCCCGAACAGGCTCCAAAGTTCAATTTCAAAAATTTCTTTAAATTTCTGGAAATTCTCGGTAACTCTATTGAAATCACTTTAAAATTCATTGAAAACTTCCCGAATCATTTCCGAGTCATTAAAATTCCTCGAAATCCCGTAAAATCCATTATAATATTCGGAAATCCTTCGAAATTCTTTTCTTCTGAAAATTTTGTAAATTCCTTGAAATCTTTTAAAATATTTAAAATCGCATGAAATCTTCAAAATCCCATGAAAATTCCTTATAATCCTTTAAAATCCGAGGACATTCAGTAAAATCTCTAAAAATCGGCTAAAATAATTGAAATTCCGTAAAATATCTCGAAATATTACGATATTCTATGAAATCTTTAAAATCCCTTTAAAATTCATTAAAATATTTCAGATCCATGGGAATCTTTCCAAAACTCTCAAAATCCATTCAAATATATTTTACAATCTATTAAAATCTTTTAAAACCCATTAAAATCCCTCGAAATCTCGTTAAATCCTTTATAATATTTGAAAATCCTGTGAAATTCCGTTAAATCTTTAGAAATCTTATACGAAATCCTCTAAAATACGTAGATATAATTTGAAATCTTCTAAAATCCTTTGAATTCCATGGATATCGTAGATAATCTCTTGAAATCCCTTTAAAACGATTGAGCTCCATGGAAATTCTTTAAAATCCCTTTCAAACTTTGGAAATCCTTTAAAATTCTTTGAGATTCCGTGAAATCTTTTGAAAGTCTTGAAATCGCTTTAAATCTTCAAAATCCCATTGAAATCGCTTATAATCCTTTAAAATCTCTAAAAATCGGCTAACATACTTGAAATTCCATGAAATATTTGGAAATATCACGAGACCTTTAAAATCTTTGAAATCCCTTTAAAATTTATTGAAATTTTTAAAATCCGTGGGAATCTTTCCGAATCTCTTAAAATATATTTTAAAATCCATTAAAATGCCTCGAAATCCTGTAAAATCATTTACAATATTCGTAAATCCTTTGAAATCCTTTGAAATTCCGTTAAATCTTTCAAAATTTTACGAAATCCGTGGATATACTTTGGAACCTTTTGAAATCTTTCGAAATCCGTTAAAAACATTGAAATTCTTTGAAATCTTTGCAAATATTCGGTAATCCCTTGAAATCTCATGAAATCCCTAAAAAGCTTTGGTTATCTCGGTAAATATTGAAAAATGTTGTAATTCTTTGAAATACTTTGTAGTCCCTTAACGTACCTTAAAATACCTTGAAATTTGTTGAAATCCTTCCAAATCACTGGAAATGTTTCAAATTTTTTGAAATCTCGTTTATAGTGAAAATAATTGATATATTGTTGATTATTGAGAAAAAAAATAAAATCTTACGTAAGAAAGGGCGGGGGTAACAAAATCTTGCAAATCCTTACAAGAGGGGGGGGGGGGGGTCTAAAGTTTGAAAAATTATCCTTACGTAATTAATGGACTTTCTCTAAACAAACTTCGAAAGTAATAAGACAAAGTATAGGTTAGAAATTTATAATTTCTTACATACCACATAAAGATGAAATAATGTTGTAAAGAGTTTGATTAGCTTCAGGTGGATTTGTTAAATTGTTTTCTAAACCATTTTCAACTTGCATTCTTTTGCAAGCATTTACGTCTTTTATGGGAATTTCTATTAATTCACCATTTAAATCTCTCATTAGAATATTCATGATTAAAATTAAATTGCAGATCTGAAAAAGTTATTAGTTTATAATTAATAACGACTATTATTTTTATTTGCAAAATCAAAATCCAAATATGAATGTAATTTTTTATTTTTTATAGATATTTATATAATTAGATATTTACGATAAAAAATATTTACCTGATTTCTTTAGAGAAGAAGGAGAGCACTTTTCATTTGTCCGGAAATAATTCATTTTTCTAGACTTTTCAAGGCCTATAACTAATAAATAAACAAAAGAATTCAGTAACAAGTGACCATCTGACATATTGTGTATAAACTTTCTAGTTTCCTACCCTATCGGCATATCATATTCTTTTTAGTTTTATCAAAATTCATAGGATGGCGCAGCGTGTTTCATTTTTAAATATTTGAATTACAAAAAAGAGGGAAACATTTTTTCAAAATGTAATTACGTAAACTTAAAATGTATGAATAAATAAGATATAAAAGTAAGTAGAAACATATAAATTAAACAATTTTACTTAATATATATTATTATTGTAAAAGATTTAATGATAGTTTAATATTTCAAATAATTCAATTTTTTATTTTTCATAGTAATTTCAAACTTGCATATATAAATTATAAATAAGACAAAATGGAAAGGAAGGGGGATAAAGGGAAAGAATTTATAAAATATTCAATTCATGCATAAAAGATTTATTGTTCCCTTTGTTTGCACACAAGATTTTTTTTCAATATCTGTTATACAAAATTCATATTACGCAATTGTGATATAAAAATATGATGCATCACAAAAGTCACACAAAATTTTTGTTCGAAAAATACGTTTTTTAAATAAATACACTTTTATTTTTTTTTCGTTCAATATTGAAGAGAGAAGACTGAATCATACACACAAAGCCACACACAAGTTATATAATTTATTAAATATAAATCAAGATGCGAAATTTAATTAAATTTCAAACTGAAGATTTTACAAACTTCCACTTTTTTATTTTAGCCCAAATTTTTTGTTCCAAAAGTTTTTTTATCGCATCTTGATTTTTTTGAAGTACACAAATAAATAGGTGAATAAATAAGTTACAATAATGATAATTAATTTGTAATTATAAATAATCGGCTAGTAAATAGTGGATTTATAAACACTATAGTTGCTGTTATATATAAATAATTATGCTGCAGAGTATATATTTGATAAAAACCTATAATAAAACCGATATTCATATGTTTCTAAATTATATTTAAGTACTTAAAGCTATAAATTAGAAAATATATCGCGATATATTTTGACTATTTTTATAGACTAGGAACTCGTGAGCTGAGATCTGTTACCCTACTAAGTTTTTCGAAAAATTAATCTATATATTATAAAATTATTTTTATATATTATGTACTGTATTACGTATATAATTTAATTCAAAAAAACTTTTCAGGTCTGTGTTCACGGGTTTTCTGACTAGAATCCACTCGTCTCATATATATTTTGAAATATATATTACTATTTATTATAATATTTAATATATAATTATAAGATATATAAATATTCTTGATAATTCAAGTGTATATATTACTGTTTTAAGAGATCAATTGAAAAATTTCAAATTTATTCAAAATTATAATCATGAATATATATAATATATGCACAAGTGCTTAAATTGTGTATACATTATACAAAATATTATGCCAAGGAAATTGAAACTAATTTTTTTAATTCATTATATGAAAGACGGTTGGCTTGATGAAATAAAAGCTAATGACTAAAGTTATAATAATTAAAATGATTCAATTAAAGCAGAACATTGTACAGGAAGAAAACAATATTTTTGTGAATTTCTTATTTTCTATATAGAGGCACTTTGTGCATATTTATATAAACGATTCTTTAATCTTTCTGAAAATGTTTTTAAAGATTTGAAAAAAATCCTCTTTCTGTACGTTAATGTTCTTCTATTTTAATAGTGACATTAATTATTTAAATACTACTCAATACTGACATTTGTCCCGTTTGGATAATTAATTCTAATTTCTAATATTATTTATAAAAAATGGTGAAAGATCGCTTCCTTACACGAATAATTTTCGATAGAATAAATTAAATATATTCTAATTCTAAGGTTATAAAATATGGTACTGAGGACCGTTGTATCTTAAATCATAGAATACTTATTCGGCGTACCTAATTATTTCTTAATTATGGCATCGCATCCACGGGCAGTGCTTGCTAGTTTTAAAAACTAAGTTTTACGACATCGAAATTCTCTGAGAGTTCTTAGTCATAGAAACAAAATTGCATTTGAAAGTGGCCTGCATGTATTTTTCACAGAAATTTTTTCTTCAAATTCATGAATTTTAGTGACTAAAGTTAAAAAAAAGTGACTCGATTAAAGAAAAGCTGTTTTATTCCTTTTTGATTTTTTTTACATTAATTTATATATCTTTAAATTTTTTATATATCTTTGGATTTGTTATATATCTTTGAATTTTCATATATATTTGAATTTTTATATACTTTGGGTTAGTTTTAATGACTAGAACGTAAACTGCAAACTATAAACTAATGACTAGAACTTTATTGCGAAATTCGAACTTATTTTTGACTTATTTTATATTTCAAAATTTGATACAGTCTCTCACTAATTAATTAATTTTCTTTGAAACAAGAAATATGACTAGAATGGAATGTCTTTGTATGAAATTCTTTGGTTTTTAATATTCAATTTATACCTATTATCTAATGTGTAATTTTGGTAATTATGAGATCGTAATTAAAATATATGTTTTGTTTTTCAATTTTTGCACAGTTTCGTCTTTTTATTGTAACTATTATTTTTAATTTTGAAAAATAGAATACAATTATTTAATACTGATCCAGTCAATTTGTCAGTATTATACAAATTTGGCTATAAAACTACTTTGTAGTTGAGTTTTTATTTAATACAATTTTAAAAAAAAGAGATTAAATCTTAACGTAATTTTCGAATAATTTATATTACATTAAAAGTGAAACGGTGCAATTTACGAAAAATAATGACTAAATGATGACTAGATTATTTTCTCTAATGACTAGAAATCGTTGCTGTACTTTACTGCCTAGAGCTTTAAATGTATTTTTAAGTCTACTATAGATACTATTTTGACTAGAAATATTCTTTGCAGATAATTGACTAGATTTTTTAAAATTCTGTGGTATAATATTGTACAGAAATTTAAATTACACATTTTACTTTAAAAATAATGACTATAGAGGGACTAGATTCGTTTATATTAACTAAAAATGTATGGCCTGAATTTTTAAATTAAATTAAAATTAAATAGTAAAATTAAGCAGTAGCTTAAAAATAATCTCACTAGAAACTTTTCTTAAAAACTAAAACTTGGTGTGATCAGTCGACGAGTCTCGATATCGGTGATAAGATCAAAACTATTGGAATTTAGGTTTTGAATTTACTTTAGTATCTGATATGAGAAGTTGGAAAAAGTAGATTTTTTTTGTAATTTTATGCAATTTTTGTTTTATAATCGACAAGATTTACAAAGTCGACCCGAGTGATAAATTTGACAAATTTGGCTTATCAAATTGACTAGATTTTAAATTTGAATTGCAAGGTTGACTGTACTGACAAATCTTATTATAGACTGACGAATTTGGCTTATGAATTTGACTAGATTTTAAATCAGATTTACAAAGTTGACTATATTAACAAATTATACTATAGAATGAAGAATTTATTAATTCGTCAATACTAGAATTGTCTAGAATAAACATTTAATTTAAAAAGTTGACAAGTTTGGCTTATTACATTGACTAGATTTTAAATTTGATTTACAAAGTTGACTTGATTTAAAATCTGATTCATAAGGTAGACTAGATTGACAAATTTCACAAGGTTGACAGGATTAACTTAATTTGACTACAGATTGACGACTTTGGCTTATCACATTGACTAAATTACAAATCTGATTTAAAAAGTTCACTAGATTGGCCAATTTGACTATACATTGATGAATTTGGCTTCTCCAATTGCCTAGGTTTAAAAATTTAAAAGGTTGACTCGATTAACAAATTTGGCTTATCGAATTACCTAGATTTAAAATCTGATCTACAAGGTTCACTAGATTGACAAATTTGACAATCGTTTGACGAATTTGGCTTATCAAATTGACTAAGATTTAAAATCTGATTTATAAAGTTGACTAGATTGACAATTTTGACTATAGATTGACGAATTTGGCTTATCAAATTGCCTAGATCTAAAATCTGATTTACAAGGTTGACTAGATTAACAATTTGACTATTGATTGACGGATTTGGCTTATCAAATTGACGAGATTCAAAATCTGATCTACAAGGTTCACTAAATTGACAAATTTGACTATAGATTAATGAATTTGGCTTATCGAATTGACTAGATTTTAAATCGGATTAACAAGGTTGACTAGATTAACAATTTGACTATAGATTGACGAATTTGGTTTATCAAATTGACTAGATCTTAAATTTATTTTACGAAGTTGACTAGATTAACAATTTGACTATAGATTGACGGATTTGGCTTATCAAATTGACGAGATTTAAAATCTGATCTACAAGGTTCACTAGATTGACAAATTTGACTATAGACTGACAAATTTAACTTATAAAATTTACTAGATCTTAAATCTGTTTTACAAAGTTGACTATATTTAAAATCTGATTTACATGGTGTCTGCACTGAAAAATTTGACTTCTCAAAGTTGACTACTAACAAAAATAAGATCTAAATTCACCTGTTTGGTTTGAACTGAAGATTCGGCTCTATCTGGTCTTTTGGATGTCATCAGAGTTGATAAATCAAAATGAAGAATTGACCCAATTCAGTTGAAAGTTGACACAACTCCAGAAGAAAAATTTGAACTTGATGATCCTCATTGATGATAAGTGGTGTTTGATATCAAAATGAAGAATTGGCTCAATCGAGTTGACAAATATAGACAAAACTGCAGAAGAAAAATTTTGTCTTTATTCACATTGATGATAACTTGGATGTCATCAGAGTTTAGTTGACTGAATCAGTTGTCATCAGATCTCACCAATCAGAAGAAAATGGTTCTTCCCCAATTCCAGATGAACGAAAAGAAACAGAAATCTTCAAACTTTCAGGAACTCCATGAGACAGAGAAAGAGAGCGTCGACTCAATCAATTTTGATCATTACTTGTACTCTGTGTATCAGTACTCTATTTCTCTCTTTTTCAATATTATATACATATCATACAAAATCTTCCTCCATACACATCGAAATATTAGTTATCAGATGATTCAAGGAATAATCCAAAAATTTGTTGTATGCAGATTGTCTTCTAATCTGAATAAGATTTCGAACTGAGAATCAGA
>JAUMHM010000071.1:31065798-31082310 GCA_032362435.1 Melikaiella ostensackeni | reverse complement strand
AAGGATTTACCCCCCCCCCCCCCTCTATATCGCGGTCTCAGATGTTTAGACATCAATGTTTCACCCTCCATATCGCAAATCTAAACGCACACACGTTCTGTTGGTACCTTTTATATGTCAAAATGAGCTGTGTGAAACGTCAAAGGAGGAGTCATTGAGATCAAACTTATAGGTAAATAAATTAGAGGGTAAAGCTTTGATGTGTAACCATATCAGATTGCGATATGGTGGGTAAAAACCTTTATGCCTAAACCTCACAGACCGCAATATGAAGGGTAAAGCCCTTATGTGTAAACATCTTATCCCTGGATATGGAGGGTAAGGCTTTGATGTGTAGCAATCTTAGTCCGCGATATGGAGGGAAAATTCTTGACGTGTAAACATCTTAGACTGTGATATGAAGGGTAAAGCCGCGATGAGTAAACATTTTATATTGGAACTTGGAGGACAAAACATTGATGTCTAAACATCTTAGACCGTGATATGAAGGGTAAAACCTGTATGTATAAACATCTTATTCCACGATATGGAGGGTGAAGCTTCGATCTGTAGAAATCTTAGACCGCAATATGGAGGGTAAAATCTGTATGTGTAAACATATTATCCCACGATATGGAGGGCAAATCCTTGATGTGTAAAGATCTTAAACTGTGATATAGAGGGTCAAGCCTCGATGAGTAAACATTTCATATTGCGACTTGGGGGACAAAACATTGATGTCAAAACATTTTAGACCGTGATATGGAGTGTAAATCCTTGATGTCTAATCATCTTAGACCGCAATATGAAGGGCAAAGCCTGTATGCGTGTAAATCCTTGATGTCTAATCATCTTAGACCGCAATATGAAGGGCAAAGCCTGTATGCGTGAACATCTTATTTCACGATATGCAGAGTAAAGCCTCGATGAATAAACATTGCATATTGCGACTTGAGGGACAAAACATTGACGTCTAAACATCATAGACCGTGATATGGAGAATAAATCCTGGATGACTTATCATTTTAGACCGTAATATGAAGGGTAGAACCTGTATGTGTAAACATCTTATCTCACGATATGGAGGGTGAAGCTTCGATGTGTAGCAATCTTAGACCGCAATAGGGAGGGAAAAGCATGTATGTGTAAATATCTTATCCCATGATATGGAGGGCAATTTCTTGATGTGTATACATCTCAAACTGTGATATGGAAGGTAAAGCCTCGATGAGAAAACATTTCATATTGCGACTTGGGGGACAAAACATTGACGTCTAAGCATCTTACACCGTGATATGGAGGATAAATCCTGGATGACTAATCATTTTAGACTGCAATATGAAGGGTAAAGCCTGTATGTGTAAACATCTTATCCCATGATATGGAGGGCAAATCCTTGATGTGTATACATCTCAACCTATAATATGGAAGGTAAAGCCTCAATGAAAAAACATTTTATATTGCGACTTGGGGGACAAAACATTAATGTCTAAACATCTCAGACCGCGATATGGAGTGTAAATCCTTGATATCTAATAATCTTAGACAGCGATATGAAGGGTAAAGCCTGTATCTGTAAACATCTTATCCCACAATATGGTGGGTGAAGCTTTGATGTGTAGCAATCTTAAACCGCGACATGGAGGGCAAATTCTTGATGTGTAAACATCTGAGACTGTGATATGGAGGGTAAAGCCTCGATGAGTAAACCTTTCATATTGCGACTTGGAGGACAAAACATTGATGTCTAAACATCCCGGATCGTGATATGGAGGGTAAATCCTTGATGTGCAACAATCTTAGAACGCCTTATAGAGGGCAAATCCTTGATATAAACATCCTAGACTGTGATATGGAGGGTAAATCTTTGATGTGCAGACATTTTAACCTACGATATAGAGGGTAAAACCTTTCAGATCGTTAAATCCCTGGGGTCACATGAAATTTCAGTTTAAGTTAACATTCATCGAAGATGTTTATGAATCTGTTTTGGGTCTTAGTCTAGGATGCACCTTCTGATTTTTTTTAATTGCACCTACAGAGTTATTAGTACGTATATTTCACCTATATTAATTTCTAGTCGTAGAATCTAGAGTCTATTCTTCTTTCTCCTTCGAAAAGATAAAACCGTGTTTTTTTTCGAGAGATAAGTGAAAGTATTTTTTAGATGGCGGCAGCACGCGAGTATCGATGACATGTATCGATGACGCGGGGTGGTATAATAATGTCCCGGTGAAACACCATAGATAAAGATAGACACAGGACACGGGACGCAGGAAGGAAGTGTCGTGGTCTCTCTTCCGGGCAGCTGCTCCTGGATATCGAAATATAGGCTCTGTGGTAAAATAATCCACTATAGGACACCCCACAAGTGCCATTGCCGACCGAGAGACCAAAGGCTTCATTTAATACCCAGCAGTTTCATAATTAGGATCTGGATAAATATTATCTTTTCCATTTCATTATCCCCATCTTAAGAATCTTACAAACTCTCCTAACGGTTTGAAGATTCAGTTTCAACATTCGTGAAAGAACCTTCCTACTATTACCCAGTGGAAAATTTATCACTAGGGCAGGCTTGGCCCAAGCTTGGGACCCAGTGAGACCAATGTTGGCGCAAGATTGGCCGCCAGTTTTGGGCCATCACTGGCCGAAGCTTGGGATGATAACGTCAATGCCAAGAGTTGGCGGCCATTCATGGCCCATGACTGGCAGCCAACACTGACCAATGATCTCGAAAGCATGGGTAATTTGACTACCATTGATGGACCAATGATCGGACCAAGCATGGGCCAAAATGGGGAAAAAATTTGATTATATAACAAATTATTACTTATACCTTTGATTTTTTTTCCTTATCTTCGCCCATGCTTGGCCCATGCTAGGTGCAATCATTAATCCATCAATGGCAGCCAAGTTGTCCATGTTTTCGAGATCATTGGTCAGTCTTGGCTATCGGTTATGGACCATGACTGGCTGCCAATTATTGGCATTACAGTTATCATCCCAAGCTTTCACCAAAGTTGGCTTAAGACTGGTGGCCAATCTTGAGCCAGTTCAAAAACCAATGGTTCCCTGTTTAAAGCCATTCTTGACCCAGTGGTCGTCATTGGCAATTGCCCACTGAGATATTTCATTTTAAGAGACTTAATGACAATAAGGAATAATTTAATTTTGAATTGAAAGACATTTCATAAATTGTGTCAATAAGAATTCTATGGAATTCAACTAGATTCATATAGTTTTCAACGAAATTCATTGGGAGACAATTAAATTTAATAAAATTTCACGGAATTCAATATAACTTAGAGGAATTCTACATAATTAACAGGAATTCGCCAGATACGAAGGGAATTCAACGGAACTGAGTAGAATTTAACGAATTACAATGAAATTCAACTAAATTCCTGGAACTCAACAGATTGTAATGGGACTTAATTAAACGGAAAGTAATGGAATTCAACTAAATTCATGGAATTCTAAGAAATAAAATAAAATAATATGCATATGAATCAACCCAATTTTACGGAAGTGAAAAGAAATCCAGAAAATTTTATTAAAATGGAATATAATTGAATCTATTTCAAGGAAATTCAATGGAATTTAATATAATTCAATGAATTTCACCTGAACTCATTAAAATTCAATGGGATTCAATGTAATTAAATGAAATTCTATGGAACTGAATGAATTAGGCCGTTTCGAATGAAATTTGAAGGATTGCAACAGAAATCAACAGAATTAAATGAATTTAATCAAATTTAACAAAATTAGATGTTTTTAAAAAGAACCAATTTAAATTCAAGAGGATTCGATGGAATTTTAATGGAATCTAATTAAATTCAATGACATTCAATAAAATTCATTGAAATTTAATGAGGTTTAAGTGATCTAAATGAATTTCAACAGAATTCAATGGAAATCAATTAAATTCATAGAATTTAAAGGAATTAAAAGGAATTGGATGAGATTTGATGGAATTGAATTGAATAGTTAAATGGTTTCGATGTTTCAAATAAAATCTAACGGAATTCAACAGATTTCAATCAATTTAATGCAATTTCAACCAAATTCGAAAAATTTCAATGGAAGTCGATAGAATTTCAGTCGAATCTGACGGAATTCAATTCAATTCAATAAAATTCAAAGGATTCCGACGAAATTCGATAGAGTTAAATGAATTAATTAGATTGCTTCGACTTTCCGAATGAAATTCAACGGACTGCAACAGAAATCAACAGATTTAAATACAATTCACCGAAATGCCATGGAATTCATTTAAATTTCCTTAAATAAACGAAAATTTTAATGGAACTCGACAGAATTCCACAGATTTAAATATATTTAATAAAATTTAACAAAATTCGATGTATTTCAGTAGAATAAAATTAAATTCAAGGGGATTGGATGAAATTTAATTAAATTTAATGAAATTCAATGAAATCCAATAAAATTCAATTAAATTGATTGAAATTTAATAAACCTTGAGTGAATTGAATGAATTTCAACAGAATCCAATGGAAATCAATTAAATTCAATGGAATTCGAAGGATTCAAAGGGATTAGACGAGATTCAATGGAACTGAATGAGATAATTAAATGGTTTCGATTTTTTAAACAAAATCCAACGGAATTCAACAGATTTCCACAGATTTAAATAAATTTTAAAATTTTTTACAAAATTCGATGTATTTCAGTAGAATAAAATTAAGTTCAAGGGGATTAGATAAAAATTCAATGAAATTTAATGAAGTTCAATCAAATGTAATGTAATTCAATGAAACTCAATTAAATTCATTGAAATTTAATGAAGTGTAAGTGAATTGAATAAATTTCAACAGAATTAATTGGAAATCAATGAAATTCAAAGGAATCAAAAGGGACTGGACGAGATTCGATGAAATTGAGTGAAATCATTAAATGTTTTCGATTTTTCAAATAAAAACCAATGGAATTCAACGAATTCAAATCAATTTAATGCAATTTCGACAAAATTCGAAGAACTTTAGTGAAATTCGATGGAATTTCAATGGAATTTGAAAAAATTCAATTTAATTGAATAAAATTCAAAGGAATGCAAAGGAATTGAATAAAATTCGACGGAGTTAAATGAATGAATTAGATAGTTTCGACTTTCCGGATGAAATCCAATGAAATGCAACAGAAATCAACAGAATTAAGTAGAACTTACCGAAATGCTATGGAATTAATTTCCTTTAGTGAAAGAAAATTATCATGGAACTCGACAGGATTCCATATATTTTAATAGATTTAATAAAATTTAACAAAATTCAATGTATTTCAGTAGAATAAAAGTAAATTCAAGGGGATTCGATAAAATTCAATGAAATTTGATGAAATTCAATAAAATTCAATGAAATTAAATAGAATTCAATGAAATTCAATGAAATTAAATGAAATTCATTGAAATTAATGAAGTCCAAGTGAATTGAATGAATTTCAACAAAATTCAATGGAAGTCAATCAAATTCAATGGATTTCAAAGGAATTCAAAGGGAATGGATGAGATTCGATGAAATTGAATGAAATAATCAAATCATTTTGATTTTTTAAATAAAATTCAACGGAATTCAGCAGATTCAAATCAATTTAATGCAATTTCAACAAAATTAGAAGAACTTTAATGGAATTTGACGGAATGCAATCCAATTCAATAAAATCAAAGGATTTTAAAAGAATTTGATGAAATTCGATGGAGTTGAATGAATGGATTGAATAATTTCGACACTCCGAATGAAATCCAACGAAATGCAACAGAAGTCAATAGAAGTAAACAGAATTCAACGAAATGACAAGGAATTTATCTGAATTATTCCCTTGAATCAAATAAAATCGTAATAGAACTCAATCGGAATAGAGAACATTCCTCGGAATTCGAAAGAATTCAAAGAAATTGGATGAAATTCAATATAGTTCAATGAACTTATTAGATATTCTCAATTTTTCAAGTGAAATACAACAGAATTCAGCTGAAATCAATAAAATTAATTTCAATTCATTGAAACAACATGAAATTCATCTGAGTTATTCATTAAATCAAATATAATCGTAATGGAACTCAATGGAATTAGAGAACATTCCTCAAAACCCAACAAATTTTAATCAATTTAATACAATTTCAACAAAATTCGATGAGTTTCAATGAAGTGTGACGACATTTATAAGGAATTTGACAGAATTCAATTAAATTCAATGAAGTTTAAAAGAATTGTAAGGAATTGGATGAGATTCAATGGAGTTAAATGAATTAATGACATGGATACGATTTTTCAAATGAAATTCAACGAAATGCAACAGAAATCAATAGAATTTAATGGAATTCAACGGAATGACATGGATTTTATCTGAATTATTCCCTCAAATCGAATAAAATCGTAGTGGAACTCAATAGAATTAGAGAACATTCCTTAGAATTCGATAGATTTTAATCAATTTAATGCAACTTCAACAAAATTTGATGAATTTAAATAGAATTCTACGGAATTTCAATGGAATTCGACGGAATCTCAAAGGAATTTGACGGAATTCAATTAAATTCAATGGAGTTCAAAGGAACTGAAAGGAATTGGATGAGATTCGATGGAATTGAATGAATTAATTAGATGGTAACGATTTTTTGAATGAAATCCAAAAGAATGGAACAGAAATCAATAGAATTGAATACAATTCAACGAATATACATGTATTTCA
The DNA here is from genome assembly GCA_032362435.1 of Melikaiella ostensackeni. NCBI lineage: Eukaryota > Metazoa > Arthropoda > Insecta > Hymenoptera > Cynipidae > Melikaiella > Melikaiella ostensackeni. Next base: position 31,075,620 of record JAUMHM010000071.1, on the reverse strand, counting down.
TATAAATTATTTCCTCAAATCGAATAAAAGGATAATGGAACTCAATGGAATTAGAGAACATTCCTTAGAATTCGACAGATTTTGATCAATTTAATACAATTTCAACAAAATTTGATGAATTTAAACAGAATTCGACGGAATTTCAAAGAAATTTGGCGGAATTCAATTAAATTCAATGGAATCCAAAAGAATTTAAAGGAATTGGATTAGATTCGATGGAGTTTGAGGAATGAATTAGATGGTTACGATTTTTCGTATGAAATCCAACGGAATGCAACAGAAATCAAAAAAATTAAATATCAGAATTCAACGAAATGTCATGAAATTCATCTGGATTATTCCCTTGAATCGAATAAAGTCGGGGTGGAACTCAATGGAATTAGAGCGCATTCCTCGGAATTCAACAGATTTTAATCAATTTAATGCAATTTCAACAAATTCGGTGAATTTCATTGGAATCGAATTAAATTCAAGGAGATTCGATTAAATTCAATCAAGTGTGATAAAATGTATATAAGTTTAATGAAATTAATAATATCGCTTCAAAAATATGAAAATAAAAACCCATTTTTTATCTACAACTACTTCCAGACAAAGGCTCAAGACTTTATTGATTAGTTTAAAAGGACGTTTCAGAACTTTTTTGTTATAATTGTTTAAGAAAATGTGAATTGAGGAAATTTTTGCTAGACCACTATGCTGGAAGCTTTTCTTTCAGTTCGATTTTCTTCAGGGATAGCTCAAATTGAAGCTATTGGCATGTAGATGTGCATTAAAAAAATAAAATTTACAATGCTACAGTGTTGTTTTTTTGTCATCTGTGGTTAAAAAATGAGAAGAATATCGAAATTCTATTTTTTTGTCTCATGTACTGGAAGCTTTTGTTATTGTTCAATATTTGTCGGAGATAGATAAATAATGATACGGGTAGAAAGTCACTTTGTGGAAAATTATATTTTCTTGCAACATCAATCTCACTACCATTAAATTGATTCTCTAAATCAATCTCCTTTTCTTTCCCTTCAACCCTTTTCCATTGATTTATTGATTTATTTATTGCAACCATCATCTAATAGAAATATACGATTCTTTCTTTCTCTATTACCATTTCGCCTTTTCCAGTAATATTCTATGAATTCTCAAATTTGAAGAAGAAAAATGGGTAATTCTATTCAACAACCAACAGGAATTTACATCCTTACATTTTCTCTTGAACCCTTTTCCAAATTTAGAATTTTGAAATTTTAAGTTTTGAGGTTCAATAGAAGTGAATAAAAAAAATGAAGGTAGTCATTATTAAGTTGTCAAAGATTTGAAAAATGGTAAAGTCAAAATAATTTCAAAAGTTTTATGTAATGTGAAATTCATGAAAAAAGTTTAAATGTAAGAAAGAGATTTTCCAAATAATGTTATAAATGACCATAACTTGCTTACTTTTCAATAAAATGTATAATTATTATATAGGTATATCGATTCATCTCGAGTCAAAGAATCTTTTATATTCTAGAATCAACTTTGAATTATGTTAATGAAGAATGGTTTACTACAAAAAAGCCATTTTTGAAATTCTGTAAAAGAACAAAAAATAGGTTATGAATATTTTTAGCAATCTCTGAGTCAGTTTTAAGATATTAATGGTGAAAATAGGAAAACACGTTCATACATTTTTTTATTATTTTTTTAGCATAGTATATCCAATAATGTAGACATAATAAAAAATATTACTTAAACTTTTCAATAAAGTAGAAAAAGATTAGACAACATTTTTCAATACGCAAAATTCTGACAAACATATGTTCAGATTTATTGCATGTTAATACTAAATTCTATCGGGAAGAATGCACGTACGAGACAAAAAAGACACAAATCACTTTCTGCATTTTTTTCCTTGTATTTCTCAACTATTTCGACTATTCTCATGCTGAAACGCATGTTTTTGTAATAAGTAATAACAGTTAATAATGTTTAATAACACAGATACAGATTTCTCTTACAAATACATTGATATCAAAAACCCATTTTTCATAAAAATGGCACTTTGGCATATACATGTATCTTTTTCGTTTGGACGGCAGAATAAATTATCAAACTCACGACTACGGTAGAGATTGGGAATTTTCAAAACACAAGTTCATGAATTTGTTATATTTTTTAAACATTGTACATCGAATAATGTAAACTTAATAAGAATATTCATGAGACTCTTTCATAACGTCGGAAGAAATTAAGAAACATTCTTTAGTACTCATACATTTTGAGAGGCATATGTTAACAGTCAGAAAAAAGTTTCTTTCATTCAAAGAAAAGTTCTCTGAATCAAAGAAAAATATGTATTGGCTCGCAGTCAAAGAAAAGTTTCTTTGATTTAAAAAATATTTTTGTTGTCTTTTTATACTTGATTTAAAAAAATCTGTTTTGTTTTTTTGTTTGGTCGGCAGAATTATCAAACTCACGACTATGGTAGAAATTAGGAATTTTTTAAACACATGTTCATAAATTTGTAATATTTAAAATATTTGGTTGTAGCATATTCATCTTTTTGGCTTGAAAATTCAACAATAGGGTAAAAAATTAAACTATTTGGTTGAAAATTAACTCTTTTGTTGAAAAGTCATATTTTTTATTGAAAATTCAACTATTTGCTTAAAAATTCGACTATTTTTTTGAAAATTTCAATTTGGTAGAAAATTAATTATTTTGTTAAAAAATCATAGTTTCCGGTTGAAAATTCATCTGTTTTGTAGATAATTCGTCTTTCTGACATCGACATTTAAAAATTTGGTGAAAAGTCATCTTTTCTGATAGAACATTAATCTTCTTGGTATAATTCAATTTTTTAGTTGAAAATTCAACTATTTGGTTGTGGAATATGCATATTTTTGGCTTGAAAATTCAACAATTTGGGAAAAAATTAATTATTTGATTGAAAATTAACTTTTTTATGGAAAATTCAAATTTTAATTAAAAATACAACTATTTTGGTAGAAAATTCAAGTATTTGGTTAAAATTTAAATGACTTATTTAAAAATGTAACTATTTGATAGAAAATTAACTTTTTGTCGGAAACTCATATTTTCGAGTTGAAAATTCAACTATTTTGTAGATAATTCGCCTTTTTGGTTAGAAAATTAATCTCGCTTGTTGAAAATTCATCTTTTTTGTTAAACTCAACTGGTTGAAAATCCGTTTTTTCTTTGCTGAAGAATCATTTTTTTAACTAAAAATTTAACTATTCCATTTTTTGTTAAAAGATTATGCTCTTTGTTTGAAAATTCAAATATTTGGTATAAAATTCGTATTTTAATAGAAAATCAATCTTCTTAGTTGAAAATTTATCTTTGTAGGTTGAAAATTCAGCTATTTTTTCAAAATTCAACTATGTTGTTGAAATTTAATGATTTTGTTGAAAATTCAAGTACTTTGTTCAAGTTATCTTTTTCGATCGAAAATTCAACTGTTTTGTTAAAATTTCGTCCTTTTGGATTGAAATTTCATCTTTTATGGTAGAAAAGTCGCCAATCTTGTTTGCGAGTTCAACTTTCTTGGTTGTAGATCAGCTTTTTTGTTGAAAATTTAACTGCTTTCGTAAAATTTAGTCTTTTTAACTTGAAAATTTAACTACTTGGTCAAAAGTTTAACTATTTCGTTGAAAATTTGTCTCTTTTGCTCGAAAGTTTAACTATTTGGTTGTTAATGCAACTGTTTAGTTAAAAATTATTTTTTTTGGTTGAAAATTCGTCTTTCGAGTCGTTCGTATACCACATGGATAATTTTTTTCCATTTTTTGACCCACCCGCCCCCTCTTGTGGACAACCGTGGAATTTTGGCGACCCTCTCCCCCACTCATTTCTTTGTCCACGTAGACTTTTTATATTTTATGAAAATCTGAACATTATTAGTATACAAAAGCAAGAAAGCCAAAAGGAGCACGCATTGGTGAAAAATTCGAGTTTTCTTGAAAACATGAGCTTAATAATATAAAGTAGGAAGTTGAAACAAAAATTTCTGAAAATATTCTTAGTTTTTCATGTTTTTCTGAAAAGGAGTTCGCAGATTCAGGCATATGCCTGTTTACGTGGAAATTGACCCAATCCCCCCGGCCCCCCTCGTGGACAATCGGGGACTTTTGCTACCCCTTTCCTTAAAGAAAAACTGTCCACGTGGTATATGAACGGCCCCTTTTTGAGTTGAAAATTTATCTCGTTTAGCATTTTGCACTGTGAAGTCAAATAATTTAATATTTTTAATTATACTTAATTCATTACCGAAGGCTTAAAGAGTAAACTATGGTTGTCAACTAAGGGGGTGGGGGTGTCAAAAATATCCCAGAATTGGTAACGTACTTTTTGGATGGCCTTTAAGGGCCCTTTTCATGCGAACGCCTACAAGTGACCTTTAGATATTATTTACATTCTGAATCTCCAAGAAGTGAATGAATGCTTACGTACGACATTGTATATAAATTCTATTAATATTAAACATTTTGAGGTGGAATCCATGCACATAATATTCCTTGCAGCTGACATATGACAGGCTCCACTATAATTAAGTACATTCGGTCTTATTCAGTAAGGGTTTATTAATAAATGCTATGGAATTGGACCGCGTTACGAGATAGCATTTACTTCGCACAAGTGAAAAGTAAAGTTAGAATGAAGACAATGGAGGCAATCCTTGATTATTTTTACTCGCATTACGTAAGCTACTTTCGTTTAATTTTACCCATAAATATGGGTAACTCTCTACAAATACAGTTTTCTTTCATCTCCACTTATACAAGTCACTTTAGGAATTCTTAAATTTATGTAACTTTCAAAGTTTTTTTTTTTTATTCAAGTTTCGAAACAAAAATTCGGAAAGAGAAACGATTACTGCTATCTTAGTGTTGATCACATTGTCATAGAATGAAGATACAGTTGTGATTGAAATGGGGTCCGAAATTCCACCCTAGAGTAAATGGAGCGTCGCAGTTCAATGGCTAATAAAATTTATCGCCCGTGCAGATGTACAGAATCCGTCTGGAATTTGAAGATCATTTTGTGTGATCAAATATATGATCCATGTCCATTATGATAATATAAAAATAGTACCCGAATTTTTCGTATTTTGATTTTTGCTTGGCATTCAACCATGTCGAACATTGAAAATTGATTTTTAAAAAAGTATGTCAAAAGCCTCAAGGAAAATACCTTGACACTTATGGGCGCATTTCGAAACGTTTTTATTATACTTTTATCACTCAAGCTCGCAGTTTTCGTTCCGAGGCAATAAAATGAAGATGAATTCATGCGGGTTGAATTGATACAAGTCGTCTTAAATATTCAAGGTTCAGGTGCAATGCCGACGAGCCCCTATATTTTTGATATGCTATACAAGGCTACATGACTTCACTCGAATTACAAAAATCGATCGACAAGTTTGAGTTTTCATTTTAATTGGGCTTTGCTCTCATTAAAAAATAGAATTTTGTCTAAATTTTTTTTAAAAATCGATTTCTACTCCTTGGACAAAGCAATCAAGATTACAATTGCTGAAAAATACAGATTTGAAAGTGAATATTACAAAAACGTTTCCCATAAAATAAGATTTTCTGATTAAGTAGGACGATCTGCTTCTGTTGCGTATCACGCATTGTGGATTTGATGAACGAGGCCATCACGTGGTCATTAATTATATCGGATAAACCTTTATACATAATATGCGTTGCAGATATCTCATGAACAATTAATTAAAATTTTTTAAAAATATAAATGGTTCAAGCCTTTAAAAACTGAAAATGAGTCCAAACATTGTTGCAATTTATTCTAATTTATTGCATTTCAGATTAATTTTATATGCGCTTAAAATATATTTTTAAATTTCTTCATATACATGAAAGACAGTGAAAGTGCAGAAAAGAGTCATGCCGATAAATCATCGTACTTTCATGAGCATTTATTATAGTTGTATAAGGTTCTAAGGTATATAAGTGCATAAGTACTTGAAAATGAACATATATGATACATTGCGGTATTTTATTTCTTATGTCATCGACCTCTTGCTTCAAGAATCACCAATAAGGGGTTGAAAAAAGTTTGTCTTTTCTGACATGCCATATGCACTCAGTTAATCATAAGTAATCAAGAGCCCTGCAATCTGAATTACGAGGATCTTTTATGGTGTCACAGCTTCCCCAACTATCTGTCATTCACAGGAAAAAAAAGTTGTTAAAACAAAAGTTTAAAATTCATATATACCCACTTCCTTTTTCGCCGATTATATAAGAGTCTCTAAAAGCAAAGTGAATATTATACCCGATTCAGAAATAATACATGTAATTTTCGTAATTGCATATTAGGAATATCCGCTAAAAGTGCGGAACACACGTACACGTTTTCATTGTCAAATAAGTTCTCGCGAAAAACTGTTATGGTTCCCACGACTATGCATGGTTTAAAAAATCTATATCGACAAGCGTTTCTATAGTTCCCATGGAAAATGATAGAGCCACGAGCACCCCCCGCAACGAAACGCGATGCGAAGGATCAGCGAGGCGGGCTCTTTTCTATCTCCGTATTTATTTTATGTACCTCATGTGTGGGTGAAGCTATAGCTGGTAATACACCGTAAAACATACACATAAGAATATACTAAAACGGCATATGGCGTGTCGATATTTGCAGTTAGAGTACGTACCCTTTGTGCTATAAATATACATATATGTTTGTAGTATATGCTGATGTTTGTAGTTATAGGCATATTAAAATGTTATAATTATATTTATTTTAATATAGGGAAAGAAGGGAATAGGTGTTTTGAATTATAACGAGTTTTCGTGAGATTTATGAATTTCATTAGCGAAAATGTATAACAAAATGTTATGCTGTTGGAATTTTACCCGTAGTGTCATAATTATGACATGAAAAATTTTGGTATGGGATTGATGTAGGAAAACATCTGGGAAACCGTATGGAAGCGATCTCTCTTGTATAGTAAAAGTATGTGAAATGAGACTATTCCATACTTCATGTATATTTGAATAAAGTATATTGAATTTATAGCTCAAACATTGCTAAAGTATAACGATGTATGGTTGAAGTATAAGGAAAGTGTTGCTAAAGTATATCTGAGAAGTATATAGCTGCAGTATAAAAGAAGTGTAGCTGAAGTATAGCTGATGTTTAGTCAAAATATGGCTGAATTATATCTCTAAAGTATGGTTCAAGCATGTAAAGTATGTATAAAGTATAAAGAAAATATGGCTATAGTATAATTATAGCCGTATTATTGATGATGGGAGATAATTAAATATCTCAAATACATAAAAATAGAGATACAGAATCATAATTTTTACAATATCAAAAAATATTGTTTGCAACTTCTAAAAAAAGTAAAATGTTATTTGTAACATAAGTTATTTTACTTAATATTGTGCATAATTTAACATTAAACGTTTCACCTAAATAACAGTTTGTTTAAAAATTTGTATGCTAATAATACTAAAGATTCTAGACCTCTTACCAATATACATGACATTAGAATCACATAAGTTTTCCATTGTATATCTTCTTATTGTGAACGCAAACTTTTAAAATTTCCGGACGAGCTGTCATTTATGATACATTATGTTTATCACGTCACTAGGATATCTTAAAAAACAAATGAGTGCCATTCTATGTCCGATACTTTAACTATACTTAAGAATACATGAAGTATAGTTTATACTTTATCTATACTTAATTATAGATAAAGTATAGCATATACTTCATCTATACTTAAGTATAGATGAAGTATATCCCATACTTCAGCTATATTTCAGCAATACCTTAGCTGTACTATTGATCACTCCCATACTTATAACTTTTACTCGGCAATGGATTTCAATTTAATTTGAGTTGCAACAATTTGCGACAAATTCTGTAGGTATAGAGATGCTATTGTCTTACGTGTGAATAATGTTGCAAATCGTATCCCATGAGATGAGAAAGAAATCAACTTCTAAAGATTGATATCAACGGTCAGATGACAGATTTTTATTATCGAAACTCTCCAGCCATAGCCTTCATTATGTGCATCGCACAAGTGGACCCTTTCAGGACAAGGGCGTTATTCTGTCAGGAGCCCTTGTCTTTAACAAAAGCACCATACGCGAACATAGTAATCGCACGGCAGTTTTTGTCTCCGCCACCTGTTTGCAAAAATCCGCCCATATGTGGTGGGAAAAACATTTTGCAGTTTCGCGTCACTACGCAGAAAATAAAGTGTTTTGATGGAATTTTATTTCAAAATTTGAGAATAGGTTAATATAGTTTGTTGTATGCCATAGTATGTTCTATGACATATGTACTTACAGAAAATCCTGGAGTTTTACCGAGGGGCACATAATTGCAAATTTTGGTGTATATCGATTGCATGATTGCAAGTGATTGCAAGTGAATGCAGTGATTGCAGGTGATTTCAACTGAATTCAAGTGATTTTTTTTAAATATTTTGAAACGATACTATTTGCGTATGCTACAAGTAGTTTAACATGAAAATTTGAGTTCGATAAGCATATAATTCAACTATCGCAAGCGTATTGAAGTGTTAAGCAGCGAACAGCGCAAAATTGGTTTTATACCTGATACATTTATAAATTTTAATGATTCATGCCTACTAGAATTTGTAGTCTATATTATTGCCAACATATCCTGAATGATAAAGATGAAGAATGCAATACAAAAGGCTACATAATTCCACTAAAACTGACCAAAAATGTGTAAAAGTTACGTTTTTCTTCATTTTAAATGCCCATAAAATCCATGAAAATCGTATTAAAAATCTGATAAAGCAGCATATTTTTCGGCAAAGTAATACCTTCAAAATGAAACCAACAAACCGACAAAAGCTCCATTTTTTACTGAGTTTTGACGGAAAATATGTACTCATGTTTTTTAGAAAAATGAAAGACTTAATAGCTTTTTTCTCTTTTTTCTGTTTTTACTTCTCTGATAACTTTCTTCTATAAAGACGTGCATACTATGCAATAGTAGGACTATATTTTAATATATTTGAATTAATTGAAGTAGTAAAATTAGTTCAAAATGACATGGGATTCTGCTTAACAAAATTTCAGTTAATTTTAATTGCAAATACTTACGTAAATGTTTTGTATCGTATAATTAATTTAGTGAACATAAAATATCATCTCGAAAATCAAACTACTTTTGAAAGAATGCAATTTTTTGCATTAAATTCTGTTAAATCATAACACACACGCATATTGTATACATAGGGTATAAACTTACTAAATTGTATGTTTCAAGTAAAAATTTAAAGCGGAAATTGCTTTCCTTTTATGAGAAAATTTATGTGATTGCAGCAGACTGATCTCGGTTGATTAAAATAATCCAGGTTTGGTACAAAAATTATAATTGATAAGTGAACATTGACATTTTATGTATGTTCCAAATGTCAATGTTCAACATTGACATTTTATGTATGTATGTTCCAAATGTCAATGTTCACTTTATAGCACCTAATAGCACCTTAGTGGTCATCCACAAATTACTTAAGGTGTTTTTCCGAAATTTCCAACCCCCCCTCCTACCGCTCACTCCATATTTGCTCTGACCAATATTAAAAATGAACATCAATGTTTATTTAAACTACTTTGTCCTACAAACATTACCCTTTTTTTATCTCTTTAATATTTCGGATAAACTTTTATAGATTTCTGGACGCTGATTCCGAATCTGGCCTGTAAAAAAAATGAGAGTTGATAGAACTATTAAATGACATCTTTGCTGGTTTTTTGAAAGACATCGTTTTTTTATTGACCCAAAGTATATAAAATTGTAAAG
>JAUMHM010000071.1:31051872-31065698 GCA_032362435.1 Melikaiella ostensackeni | reverse complement strand
TATAATTATATTAAACATTTCGATCACGGATAGGAACCGAAATTAATTAAATGAAATACTTTTCATTTGTAAACAATGATCATGAAACAATTTCAACAATAAAGAGTAATAATAATAAAAAAGTGTTATCAAAAATAATTGGCAATCGCCAACAATCGATCAATTTTAATAATAGGTAAATTAAGAAAATTAAATAGTTTAGTTACGGCGGGCTCCGATTGCGGATAGGAATCAGAATTTTTCTTCCTCCTTCTTTTATAATAAAAGCATAGGCCTTCGACTACAAACTCGAATATCGACAAGTAGGAGACTTGAATGTAGAATCGTTGGGAACTGTTTCTTCAGTCGTGCGCCGTAGCCCGTGCTTTAAGCACGGGCTTAATGCATGGGCTATGGCACCCTACTGAAAAAATCATTCCCAAAGGCTGTACATTTAAGTCTCCTACTTATCATTATTTGACGTTATAGTTGAAAGCTTAAGCTTTTATTTAAGCCCAAGTAGAAGGTTCTATCACCTCTCGTTCATTTTTACAGACACTCAAATGTGGCCAAAAATGCGTTTTTTCGATCATTTAACCCCGTTTTTCTCAAAAACTTGACGTGATGGAGCATTTTTGTTGCCGGATTCGAAATCAGAGACCAAAAATCTATAAAAAGTGAGCAGAAACATTCCGGAAACAGAATGGTATAGGGCTATTATTCTTCAGTCGATATATGGTATTAGCAAATCAAAGAAATCATAAGAAAATCCTACTATTTTTCTTTGAAACTTAATTCTTTTTCGTTGAAGAGTCTACTATTGAATTTTTGGTTGAGAATTCATCTTTCTTGCTCAAAAGTTTTATTATTTCGTTAAAAACTCAATTATTTTGTTGAAAATTCAACAATCTCGTTAAAAAGTTTTGGTTGTGAATTCAACTGTATGTTTGACATTTTTTTTGTGTAAAATTTAACTATTTTGTTGAAAAATCGCCTTTTTAATTTGAAAATTAATCTCTTTTGGCAGAAAATTAATCTGTTTTGGTTGAGCATTCAACTATTTTGTTGAAAATTCGTTTTTTTTGGTTGTATTTAACTGTTACTGATTTAAAATTAAAATCTTTTTTAGTTGAAATAACAACTATTACATTTCTCGTTCAGAATTCATCTTTTTTGCTTGAAAATTCAACGGCTTGGTTGGAAGTTGAATTAATTTGTTAAAAACTTATTTTTTTGGTCACAGATTCATCATTTTAGTTGACAAATGATTTCTTTGTTTGAAAATTAGACTATTTGCTTGAAAATTTATGTATTTTGTTGAAAATTTGTATCCTTTGGCAGAAAATTAATCCTTTTAGTTAAAAATGCAACTGTTTTCTACTGGAAATTTACATGTTCCATTTTTGGTTAAAAATGACTATTTTTTAGTTGGAAATTCAACTACTAGGTTACAAAATTTATATATTTTGTTGAAAATTTGTCTTTTTGGTCAGAAATCCAAATGTTTGATTGAAAATTATTTGGTTTTAGGATTTTTTAGGATTCAACTTTTTTTCAACTATTCATTGTTTTGTTGTTGAAAATTCCAGTACCAGACAACTACTTCGCTGAAAGCGGAACTACTTTGTCTAAAAATCATTTTTTTGATCGAAGGTTTATCATTTGAGTTGAAAATTCATTTTTTTTGTAGAAATTTAGTTTTTTTGGTTAAAGATTTATATTTTTTAGTTGAAAATTCAACGATTTGGTTGAAAATGTAGTTATTTTGTTCAAAATTCATCTATTTTTGTTGAAAGTGGAACGGCTTTGTTGAAAATTCATTTTTTTTTTTTGAAGATTCATCATTTAATTTGAAAATTCATCTTTTTGCTTGAAAATTTAACTATTTCATTAAAAAACTCGTTTTTTTCTTAGATGAAAATTAATTTTTTTAACTACAAATTTAACTATTCGATTTTTGGTTAAAAATTAATCTTTTTGGTAGAAAATTTATGTATTTTGTTGAAAATTTGTCTTTTTGGTAGAAAATTAATCTTTTTGGACAGAAATGCAAATCTTTGGTTGAAAATAATTTGGTTTTAATTGAGGGCTCAAATATTTTGATGAAAATTATTCTTTTTTTTGGTTGAAATATCAACTATTACATTTTTGTTGATAATTCATCCTGTTTGGTTGGGAATTCAACTGATTGGTTGAAAGTGGAACTGCTTCATTGAAAAATTATTTTTTTGGTTGAAGTTTTAACATTTAGGTTGAAAATTCAACTTTTTGTTGAAAATTTGACTATTGTGTATAAAGATACTTTTTCTGTTGAAAAATTTTATTTTTTAATTGAAAAACCAACTATTTGGTTGAAAATGTACGTATTTTGTGCAAAACTCATCTCTTTTGGTTAAAAGTGGAACTACTTTGTTAAACATTTATTTTTTTATTGAAAATTTAACAATTTTATAGAAAATTCGTTTTTTTGTTGAAAATAAATTTTTTCAACTGAAAATCTAACTACTCTTTTTTTGGTAGAAAATTAATCTTTTTTAGTTGAAAATCCAACTATTTGGTTGAAAATCGATATACTTCGTTGACAATTAATCTTTTTTGGTAGAAAATTAATCTTTTTCGTTGAAAATTCATGTATTTTGTTGATAATTCATCTTTTTTGATAGAAAATGAATCTTCTTGGTTGAAAATTTATGTATTTTGTTGTAAATTCATCTTTTTGGCTTGAAAATTTAACATTTTGGATGAATTTTATTTTCTTTATTGACTGAAAAATCTTTCTTGGTTTGAAAATTCAAATCTTTTGTTGAAAATTCTTGTTTTTTGGTCGAATTCAACTATTCAATTGAAAGTTCATGTATTTTGTTGAAGATTCGTCTTTTTCTGTGGAAAATTAATCTTTTCATTTGAAAATTTATCTTTTTGGTTGAAAATTCATCTATTTGCATACAAATTCATCTATTTTGTTAAAAATGCAATACTTTTACTTGAAATTTCAGGGTCTTAAAGCCGTAAAAGTGGGTATTTTCGAAGTTTTTTTTTCATTTGTGAGCTTTTTGGCTGTCTTTTTTTTTAGTAGACAAAAAATTTCTCATAAGAAAGTAGATTTCATTTCGATTTTCAAGAAATTTTAAAAGAGAGACATTAAACAAAGATTTACTCTAATCTGCAGGGTTGCCTATGAATACTGTTTATATTTCTTTTACTTAAGGTATTAATAATAAACTTGATTTACCAAAAAATATATATTTTTATTTAAATATAGAATACAAATTTAAGGAAGTTAGCAACTATTAGAAATGTGTGATTGTTTTGGATTATTACCTTTTACTGTTTTTGAAAATGGTATAATCTGAATAGAATGGTTCTAAACCAGCCTAAAATCATTTGAAATGGTCTTTTTGGTTCCCATAGATTAAAAACATCCAGCAGGAGATGCAACTGTGACTGTCAAAACGCCCACACGTATAGGTGTCATCCCCTGAACGAAAATATGCGTGGGAACTGTACACGTTTCCCTGTATCGATTATTTCGGAACAAAAAACAGTAATCGAATCAAGTGGACTCAGCATATTTAGAATTTAGAGGATAAATACTAAATAAAATTCAGCTATAGCTAATTTGCTTCGGTTCAGAGGCATGTGTTTAATTTGTGTGTCGCTATTTCCCCTAAGTAAGGGGAACCAATTTCACACCTTTTAGTCAATTATACAATTCTTTCGTTTTTATTATCGGAGTGTATATTCGTACCGCTATGCATATAGATACCATTCTCATTGAAAAAGTACTTTACACTTTTAGATTTTTTTACTTTAATTTTCAACTGCATTCTTTAAACAGGCAGGGTAGCGTGGGGCGAGATGGGCATAATTGTCTTTTTCACGTCAGTATTTGAAATCTAACTAGCGAAAGATATCTTAGGAACCTTAAACCAGTATAACGTTGTTTATAAACTAAAATGTCGTTGTGGAAAAACATGCAAAACAGACAGAACGTCCCTTACGTATTAGAAGAAAGGAACATTGAAATAATATAAGATTGACTCCAAAATACCATAAAGTAATTTCAAATCATTTAATAGATTGTCATAATGAAGATTCAACATTTACTGCCAGGAAAAATATTGAAATATTACATCAAGATTCAAATTACTACAAAAGATGTTTTGCTGAAATCATTTTTATTTAAAAAGTAGGAGACAATAGTTTGAATAAAATTACAGATTTAGAAGATTATATAATCCAGCTTACAATAGATTACTTAATATTCTTTTTTAAAGTGTACCAAAAAAATGCCTATAGTATTAATTGAACAAAAATAATATTTCTAATAACAATTGTTTCCTTCCAAATCCTAATTAATAGAAAAAAATCTTTATATATATATATGATATTTTTACGAAATCTCATACCAGCTGTTCTTACAGGTATATATCTCGGTTTTGTTCATACGTAACGATTGACAGTGTTGGTTAGCTCTGAGTACAAGTCACTTGTACTTGCGCTCAGACAATTTTAATTAATTTTTTTATACTGTTTTTAATATTTTTGTAACAAAATCAATAGTAATAATGTGTTTTCAAAAACTTATACGTATACAGCGTGTTTACAATTAATTACAATAGTCAAAAATGATTAACATTGTAACTACTATCTTGAAAACTTCTAACCTAAAAATAGGTAAATTACTTTCTTATATCTAAGTGATATACACTATTCTATTACTATTATTAACTTTTATACTTTCCTTCTAGCTACCAACACTGTCAATTTCAATTTATTTCGCTTTTAAAATTTGGAAAAAAAAATTGTAACTTTATTTAAAAAACGTGTACTTTCGACTCCAAAATTGTTAAACACTCGTAATCAATAATGGTGAGCAAATCAATTCTTTGCACTATTCTAATATGCTTAATGTATCTAAAAGCCACGACTTCTTATGTAATTTTTTAATATTATTATCAAACTTTTTTTATAGAAATAATTGCCTGATGAGGATAGCGGTCCGCAATCGAAACGTTGCATACTATTGGGAATGAAAACATCCGCCGCGCCAAAAGGGGCGCTGTGGTGCCATACAAACATGGCCGCGGAAGCACATGGATAATATGGAGTAGTAGCAATAATTTAATTAAAAAGTGTGTTTAAGTTTAGAAAATGGTATTTTTGGACGCGTAGGGGCCGACAGTGTCGCATAGTTTCCGAAATGTAATCGATTTTATGAAAGTTTAGAAATAAATTATCAGTCTGAAAGATGTCTTCTGAGGTCTTTTTTAACCGTATTTTTTGATTCAATGTATATTATTTTTAAGTAAGAGAAGTAGAAAATAAGAGTATTATAAAGCTTGAATATACCTTACACACATTTTTCAAAAAGTTCATGAAAAATTTAAAGTATTAGACCTTAAAATTATATAATCCCTAATCCTAACCTCTACCCTGCAACAGACTCTACAGGTAATAAAAAAAAAAGATTTATATATACATGCCTCTCAATAATTGTTTCAAAAATACACTGGGACCTATATTTAACGGCCCTTCATATACCATCTTCGTAGAATTTCAGACAGCTGCATTCGTTGATGAGGAGGTCTAAGGGGCAAACTATATTTAAGTAAAATATATATCTTTTGGTAAATTGAGTGAACCATTGACACCTCAATTAAAAGAAATCTTAAGTATTCATAGGCAACCCTGCAGATTGGAACAAGTCCTTGTTCGATGTCTCTCTTTTAAAATTTCTCAAAGAACGAAATAAAATCTATTTTATTTTATTCATTTATAGGATAACTACAGTTATAAATGACAGAACATATATTAATTTTTACTTAAATATAGTTTACAAATATGAGGAAGTTAGAAGTTTTTTAGAAATGTGTTATTGGTTTGGACTATTAAGGTAAGTGTACCAGTTTGTGGCCCTCTAATAATTTTACCGTTCTTCAATAGTGAATAAACGCATTTTAACGCGAGCTAGACATTTTAAATAAATTTCATAGCGTTTCTGGTGGATTTTTTCTGTTCGAATCATTCTTATTTGTTCAAAAGTAATTTCTATATTAAACTTGGATTTTTTTCGTGAACCGTGTCGCTACACCAGTTTGTGGCCCCAATACTCTATTTTGCAGCCCAATATATTTTCGAGGTCAGAAAAGTAGAAAAGATCCAAAAACCCAGAAAATTATCGATAAAACGTTAGCTATAGTTTGCATTCAATCGGATTTCATAAAAATATGTACATTTATCATTATTTTGAATAATGTAGATGCAAAATATAAACAATCATTACTTATAATACGCTTTATTTCCTACTTACTTGGACTTTTTTAGTATTTCAATAAATAATTGTAACTCAACTGTCACAGCGATGCGTAGTAAGCTCGAGTCAATTTCATGGCGATGACTACGCTGTCGATAACAATCGAATATAAACTCGCGGGTTAATTTGAAAATACTCTCTTTCCATATCAACAATTCAATTATTTCGGTTCTTCATTTATAAAGATGCTATAGGTGTTGAATACTGCATCATTTTTTATTACCAGCTGTTTTAATTGATAAAAATATGTCAAAGGGGCCACAAACTGGTACAGGGCCACAAACTGGTGCACTTACCTTACCTTTTTCTTTTTTGAAGACTGGAATAATCTGAATAGATTTGTTCTGAATCAACCCACATGAGGCCTAATAATTAGGGGGCTTAGTTTGTCAAGGTAATTAAGAGGCCTTAAGTACTTTATGTACTTGATAAACAATTTTTCAAATTTTTAATTTGGTTCCCCTCTCTGTATCCACCCTTGTCAATATATAAATAAAGGAAATCAATAAGATTGGAATGGGTCACATAATTACAACTCTTGTAAAACATCAGTTTATATCGCATATGGTCTTTTAAAGGGCATTAAACGAATCAGTCATGCGTCGGGACGCACAGGTGAAACATTTTACAGGTTTCTCGAAACACCCTGATGTGACAAAACCTGTTTCCATAATTTTTTCTCTCGGGCTGTTTTATCCCTAATAGGCCCTCATTTCCTTCTATGATAATTGCCCACGTAAAAATCGCCCCATTTGTCCCTATTTCAATTAGGGCAGTGGTCAGATCCTCACTAAAAAAACTGGACTAGTAATTTCTAGTCAGAACCCTTTAAGGCACCATAAGATTTTTCATTCTTGGTGACTAGAAAAACTATGTACGTCTAGTTAGGCCCTAATCTTGTATTTTAGCCAGGCTTTAGTTGGGCCCTGATGAGAATAAAGGAAACAAACAATTAAAGTCAGGAACTCTTCAGATCTTAGTCAGTGTGGTCCGTTTAAATAAAATATTTCCAATTTCCACCAAAGCAAAACATTCACGAAAACATAATATTTATGATATAAATATTTAGAAACACGGTTAGAAATAAAATTTTAAGAGTTTTTACGGCCTACAATGGTTAGTGAGAATATGCTCGAGAATATGCTTAACTTTCAAAGCAAAAAATGTGTTCCTGCTAACATTTTACGTCTTGTTTCAAATTGTAATCGCTTAAATAGCTAAAGTTATTAAGAATTACTCAAATAATAATTACAGTATTTAAATTTCGCGCGGAAATGTATCACCTCAAATTAGACAGGGCGCTAAATTCAAATGATAAAAGAAGTCCAAGTAATAAGAAACATATTTTTTCATAAAACACTATATAATTTAAGCAAATATATATTTACTCCTCAGGGTTTCTGGAAAAAAATTCTCTGACAATTCCAGGTTTTTTCAAGGATTTCTAGATTTTCCAGTATTAATTACTGCATTTTTTAAAGCAATCGACCCTACACCCTTTCAAATTCAAAGCATTACATAATACTCAAATAACCCTTCATTATCCACTTGTGAATCGTTAAATTTTATGTAACTTACACAAAAAAAATCAGGATATACATGCAATTTCGCGAGTTTATTTTTAATAATGTTTTGTCAGTCCTTGTAAATATCTAAATGGGTAAAATAATCAACTTTTTTGTTGAATATACATCTTTTTGGCTTGAAATTTTAATACTTTGGTAAAAAATTCAACTGTTTGGTTGAAAATTCATATTTCTGTGTTGAAAATTCAACTCTTTTGTTGAAAACTTGTCTTCTTGGTTTGAAAATTTATCTCTTTTGGTTGAGAATTCAACTAATTTGTTGAACGTTGATCTACCAGGTTGAAAATTCAACTTTTTGGTAGAAAATGAATTTTTTTTAAATTCATATTTTCGGGTTTGAAATTCAACTGATTTGAAGAATATTCGTCTCTTTAGATTTAAATTTTGATACTTTAGTTGAAAATTCATCATTTTAGTCAAAAATTCATCTTTTTGGTTGAGGATTCAATTGTATTTTTGAAAATTCTTCTATTTGGTGTAAAATTAATTTTTTTCTTGAAAAAAATTTCTTGCTTGAGATTTTAATATTTTGATAAAAAATTCAACTTTCTGGTTGAAAATTTAAGTGTTTGGTCGAAAATTAAGTTTTTTATTGAAAATTAACTTTTTTGTTAAATATTCATATTTTTGCATCGGAAATTCCACTCTATTATTGAAAATTTCTCTCTTTGATTTAAAAATGTATCTCTTTTGGTAGAAATTTCATCTTTGGTGGTTAAAAATGCAACTATTTGGTAACAAATTAATCTGTTTTGGTTGAGAATTCAACTATTTTGTTGAAAATTCATCTATTTCGTTGAAAATTAATTCTTTGTTAAAAATTCATATTTTTGGTTAATGATTCAATTATTGTGTTGAAAATTCTTCTATTTGGCTTAAAATTAACTTTTTCCTTGAAAATTCATGTTTCCAGGTTCAAAATTCGAATGTTGTAGAATATTCGTCTTTTTGGCTTGATTTTAATGGATTGGTAAAAAATTCAACTATTCGGTTAAAAATTCGTCTTTTTGGTTAAAAAATTTATCTCTTTCAGTAGAAATTTCATCTTTGTTGGTTGAAAATGCAACTATTTTTTAGCAAATTAATTTGTTTTGGTGGAGAATTCAACTATTTTGTTGAAAATTCATCTATTTCGTTGAAAATTAATCTTTTTTGTTGAAAATTCATATTTTTGTTGGAAATTTTCATTTTTGGGTCAAAATTCAGCTATTGTGTAGAATATTCGTCGATTTGGCTTGAAATTTTAATAGTTTGGTAGAAAATTCAACTACTTTAGATTGAAAATTAACTTTCTGCTTGGAAATTCATATTTTTTGATCAAAAATTCAACAGTTTGGCAGAAAATTCAATTTTTTGGTTAAAAATTCAACTGCTTGGCTGAAAATGACCTATTTTGTTCAAAATTATTTTCTTCAAAAACGATCAGTATTCAGCAAAAGTAACATAAAAAACTATGCATCTTTTTGGTTAAAAATTTAACTGTTGGATTGAAAATTAATCAGTTTTAGTTAAGGATTTAACCATTTTATTTCATATTCGTATTTTTAGTTGAATTCAATTGTTTTTGATTTAAAAATAAAATCTTTGTTGTTTAAAATGTCAACTATTACATTTTCCGTTCAAAAATTCACCTTTTTTTATTTGAAATTCAACAGTTTGGTTAAAGAGGCAACTTTTTGGTTGATAATTAATCTTTATTGGTTGAGGATTTAAGTATTTGTGGGAAAATTCGTCTTTTTTGGTCGATTTCAATTGTTTTTCATTCAAAATGTAAATTTTTTGGTTGAAATATTAACTATTACATTTGTTGTTGAGAATTCATCTTTTTTTGTTAAAAATTCAACTACTTGCTTGAAAGTGGAACTACTTTGTTAACACATAATTCTTTTTTTTTTTCTGAAGATTCATTATTTTAGTTGAAAGTTTATCTCCTTGATTGAAAATTTAACTGTATTGCTAAAAATTCGTCTTTTTCGGTAGAAAATTAATCCCGTGTTTAATTTAATTAATTTAGGAAGTTTTGACAAATAATTATGGGATATCCTTAAATATATTAAGTATACTAAATTAATAAGACTAAAGTCATAATTAATCATTTCTTAAATTTGTTCTCAAAGTACATAATTTAAATAATAATTGAAACAAATTTTTATTCTATCTTCATACTTAAAATTCAATGCATATTTAACATATTAATACTTTGAATAGAAGATATTTTCCTGAGAATAGTGAAAATGATAAAAAGAAGTTTAATTTAAATCAGTATAAGTCCAGTACTATAAAAGTTACTTTTACAAATAAAAAATCATTGTTATTTAGTTTTATTAATTTTTTTCTAAATTTTGTTCGCTCGAAAAAATTTCTTGTCTTATAAAAAACTCCCTGTCATTTCCAGGGTTTTCCAGGTATATAAAAATTCCCTGACAATTCCAAGTTTTCCATGTTTTTCAGGTCAGTAGACACTCTGCTTCATTATAGAGCATGCTTGTAAAAATATGTGTATTAATATTATGATATATATTTGTTTAAACAATAAATGCTTTAAATTCTCTTAAATGCTCTATAAATGCTCTAAGTCTAAGTCCATCCTGGAAAAGCTCGCAGGGGACTACAATTTCTGCCATTACCAACAAACTGCGCATGCGTGATTCCTGTCGACGCCGCGAACATGCGCAGTGAGTCGGTGATTCGCCATTTTGCAACAACTGTTAGCAAAGCTACGAAACGACGCATCGCTTCTTTCAAATTTCATATATTATTCCAATCATTTATCAGGATATTGAACAACAGTGAATAGAATTCCTGACAACAAGTGCAGTGAAATATTTCGGTTCAGGTGTGAAATGAATTTAGTCTTCATGAGAGACAAAAAAAAGTGATTTTTTGTCCGCCATACAACGAAAGTAAGCCTTGTCGGTGTCGTTTTGCGTGCGGAAAGTTGATTTTTCCGCACTAGTGCGGTAAAATTGTGAATGTGCGGAAAATCAAATTTCCGCACTCAAAACGACACCGGCTCGGCTTACTCTCAGTATACAGCGAACAAAAAATATTGTTGGATAAATGAAAAAAATGTCCACCTAAATTCAGAATAAAATCAATTTTACTGGCTTAATAGCATCGATATTGTCGGGCGATAAAACGGTACTCTCGTTACAGCCTGCTTAGAAGTTCTAGCAAGAACCTGGCTAAAACGGAACTAGCCCGGCCCTCTCCATTCTTTCCGATCAGAAATAGGGTTAACTATACAGGGCCCTAATAAATCCCGATCACAATTGTAACATGGATAGCCTTCTTAAAGCGTTTTTCCTGTAGTAAACCACGCCGATTAGCAGAGAGAAGCCTCGGAATGCGATACGTAATATTTTTTTTTAAAGAATAAAAATATTGCCAACTCAGCTGAATAGAATATCTACATGTGTTCTTGAGTAGTTTCTTACTCTCTTTCCGCACAGCTGTAAGGCGGGCACGTGCCCTCTTGTAACATGAGACCCGTTCCCCAAAACGAACACTCGCCTCAGTTACGGTTTAATTAGCTAAGTATGCCTGCAGGGACACCATTACGGGCATTTTTTCATACCTGATGGCTCTGCACAAAATTCTGGACAACCAGCTGGTTCGATAGATAGAGTTAAAAGGGTGCTTCCAGAAATCTCTAGTCACGCTAGGAAATGGAATAAACGATATTGGTTACATTGAAGAAATCGCTTCAATGAATCGCTTCCGTCACATTGCGTGTAGAGTTCTTAAATGCCGAAGAATTTAGTAGGTTCATTTATAACCAAACTATTCAGATTATTTTTTTTTATTTTTTTTTATTTATTTATTTATTTTTTTATTTATAGAAAAAGATAATAATCCAAAACAATAACACATTTCTATAAATAGCTAACTTCCTCAAATTTGTATAGTATATTTAAATAAATATAGATATCTTTAGGTATTTTGAGTTAATCATTAATACCTCAATTAAAAGAAATCTTAATAGGATTCATAGGCAACCTTGCAGATTTGAACAAATCTTAATTCCACCTTATGACGATTTAGCTGCTTAGTTTGGACCTGATTTTTTACTTATGGAATACATTTCTCGCATCAAATTGTAGTTGGGTGTATACTTTTAACATTGAATAATATAAATTATAATGTAGCCTCGGATAAGATTGACACTTCAGTTGACAAAAGGCATGCCTTCGAAAAATGTTCAGGCGATGAATGGAGATTGGGTGTTTGGAATGCTAGAGGTGTGAATGATCTTAAGGAAAAGGAATTGTGGGATACAATGCGCGTAAGGAAACTAGTTATTTTATGTATACCGGAAATAAAGAGGAAGGCATTTAAGGTAAGAAAGATAGAGAACTGACTCGAACTTTGGTCGTGAGTAGACAATGAATTATATGGTAGCCAGAGAGTCGGTTTGATTATGAATGATAGAGAAAAACCACATGTCAAAAAGTATGAATCTGTGTCTCCTAGATTACTTTGGGTTAGAATGAAAGCAGGAATCAGAAGTCTATTTATTACAGCGTACTACTCTCCAGTTGATACTGACAGTAGGGACGTAAAAGATTTCTTCTGGGATTTGTTAAATAATATAGGTACTTGCGATCCTGGCGAAAGAAT
The DNA here is from genome assembly GCA_032362435.1 of Melikaiella ostensackeni. Lineage (NCBI taxonomy): Eukaryota > Metazoa > Arthropoda > Insecta > Hymenoptera > Cynipidae > Melikaiella > Melikaiella ostensackeni. The sequence goes on along the minus strand of JAUMHM010000071.1, from coordinate 31,053,197 downwards.
AGTTTTACTCGGAGATATGAATGGCTGGGTTAGTGTGCAACGCGAAGGCATCGACAGGGTACTGGATCATTTCGGAGACCCAAAAACGAACGTTCACGGAGATAAATTGATTAGCTCATGCTTATAAAAAGGCCTGTCTATTAAAAATACTTGGTTCAGACATAAAATGATCCACATGTATACTTGGTGCAGAGGCGAAAGCCAGAATATGATTGATTTCGTTGGAGCGGATGAGAGACTAAGAAGGCTTGTAAGGGATACAAGGGTTATGAGTAGAGGTGTGCAGTCAATCGGATTGAATATTCGACAACCGATCGGCCGTAGGGTGCTTCAGGGCAAATCGCTTTCGAATATTCGAATCCGATCGGAATCGGTTTTTAAATCCGAAATGATTTGCGTTATTTCCGATGGATTTTATTTTTAAACCAATTGAACAATTTCGCTTCTGAGGAATCCTACTAATAAAGTGACTTGAGTAGCTTCAACTTTTCATTCAAATTAAATTAAATTTTTAAAAATCCAATGTTCCAAGCGTGCTTGAATGAGTTCTAATTTGCATTAGAAATTCGATCGGACTGAATGCACTCCTCTAGTTATGAGAGGTTTTGAATGTGGAACGGATCACTACCTCTTAGTTTCAAAAATGGACCTAGGCTGGAGATGCTTGGTGGAATGATGAAATCCACGTGGCTGTCAACGAGAAAAAGCAAGTGTACTCGAGAATTTTGAATATTAAAGGTCTTAGTGATGAGGAAAGGACTAGATTAGAAAATGACTATTGAGGCAAAAAGAGAAAAGCCAAGATGCTAATAAAAGAAAGCAAGGCTAAAATCAAAGCGAAAGAAGATAAAAAAATGCAGAATGATTTCGAAGGAAATAAGAAATTATTTTGGAAATGGGTTAAAAAGATTAGGAAAGGAAGTTATAGTACTGAAGTGGTCGGAATTAAGAATGCTGATGGTGAAATGGTATGGGATTCGGACAAAGTGAAAGACTGTATATGTGATTTTTGAAGAAATTGTATGAAAGTCAAGCTATGGAGCATAACAACCGTGACTCTGAAGGGGATACGTTAAACAATCCCGCTGTAGGTAGCGGAAGAAGAATCGTTATCAACGACATTATATCCGTGATTAAGGAGCTAAAGAACGGTAAGGCTGCTGGTGTGGATGGTATCACCGCTGAAATGCTTAAGAGCGGTGGCGGATGTTTGTTTGTGTGGCTGACCGAATTTATGAATATGTGTGCTGTGAACGGTGAAGTTCCAAATGATTGGATAAGGGCGATTATCGTCCCACTCTACAAAGGAAGGGGTCATGAAGGTG
>JAUMHM010000071.1:31038517-31051772 GCA_032362435.1 Melikaiella ostensackeni | reverse complement strand
CCCAAAAGCCTTGATGCGTAAACATCTTATACTGTGAAATGGAAGGTAATATCTTGGTATGCAAACATCTTATATCGTGATATGGAGGCTAAATCCTTGATGTGGAACCATCTTAGACTGTGATATGGAGGATAAAGCATCGATGAGTAAACATTTTGTATTGTGACATGGAGAATAAAACATTGATGTCTAAACATCTTGAGCTGTGATATGGAGGGAAAATCCTTGAAGTGCAACCATCCTAGATTGCGATATGGAGGGTAAGGCCTTGATGTCTAAACATCTTAGACCGCGATATGGAGGGTATATCCTTGATGTGTAACCATCTTAAACTAAAATATGAAGGGTGAAGCCTGTATGTGTACAAATCTTATATCACATCTGAATTTAGATAAAATTTAGAGGTCCTCTTATTTTAACATTAAAGTATTACATAAAAATCAAGAAGAGTTAAACAATTTTTCTTTATAGGAGACTCGAAATTTATCGTTTTTTCAAACTTAATTGCATATGTTTTGGTTTATATAACTATAATTTAAAATAACTTACACTTTTTTACAATAATAATATCCAATAATATTAATAAAATATTAATTCTCAATTTCATCAAATTTTACATCTAATAAGCCTAATTGAAAGGTGAAATGTCAATTTAATAAAAGGATATTGACGTCAAATTTCGATGTTTTTGAAAAATTGCAATAACTCTGGAAATAATTAACATTTTTTAATGTTCTTGAGCTCATCTTGAAGGGAAGTCTCCATAGTATTTTTATAAATTTTAAAAAGAATTTCTCCTAGAGTCTGCCCTAGGGTCAAACTTGGTGTAAAAAAGTCACAAAATTTAAAAAATGTGTAAATACTTAGAAATATTTTTTTCATCATTTTTTATCATTTTTTAATCAAGTTTAGTAATATTTATAGAAATATTATTGCTTTGAATTTTGAAAAACAATGTGGTAAGTATAATCATTATTTGAAATTATACTTCTCTTTTTACCAAGTTTGACCCTAGGGTAGAATCTAGGGGAACAGTTCTAAAAATACCTTATTAATTTTAAAGAATACTAGGGAGATATACATTTGAAATGAGCTCAAGAACTTTGAAAAATGATAATTATTTTCAGAGTTATTCAAATTTTTCGAAAACATCGAAATTCGACATGTTTTGCAATATATATCTATATTAGATAGAGATATCGCCGCCGCCACTGTTTTAGGAATCAAGAATGTTTTTAGAAAAGATAGTAAAATATTGTACTAAATATACTGACCTAACCGAAAGCATAAGCACAATTTGTATTTATGTTTTTGGAAAAGACAGTACAATATTGTACAATATATACTACCCTAAACAAAAACATTGACCCAATGTGCCACATTACCATATATCCAAATATACTGCCCCAACCAAAAAAATAGAACCGATATGCCACATCACCCCATGTGCTATATTACCCTGTGTGCCATGTTACTTTGCGATCCATATTAACATGCCACATTACCCTATGTGCCGTATTGCCTTATGTGTCACATTGCCTTATGTAACATAAAATTATTATTTTCCTAAAAAATGAGTTAAACAATTGTTACTAAATTATGTACAATGATGGTAATGTAAAAAGGGATAATTCTACCTGTATATGTATGAAAATTTAATACATGCATTTCCAACGCACTGAGAAAACACAAAATCAGTAAGAAGATAAAACTCAAATAGGGGACCTCTAAATCATATCTAATTTTGAATTTTTTGTTTGGAAAAATTTGTTTACTAAAAAGATACAACTTAGACTAGTGTGCGTACCTATTCAGTTCCGAAAATAATTTTTCCAAATCATACTGATGTGTACGCATCAAGGCTTTACTCTCCATATCACGGTCTAAAAGGTTTACACATAAGGGATTTACTCTCCATATCGCAACCTAAGATGTTTATATATCAAGGCTTTACTCTCTATACTGCGGTCTTAGAGGTTTACATATAAATGATTTACTCTCTATATCACGGTCTAAGAGGTTTACACATAAGGGATTTACTCTCCATATAGCAACCTACGATACTTACACATAAGGGATTTACTCTACATATCGCAACCTAAGATGTTTACATATCAAGGCTTTACCTTCCATATCACGGTCTGAGAGGTTTACACATAAAGGATTTACTCTGCATATCCGCAACCTAAGCTACTTGCACATTAAGACTTCACTCTCCATATCACGATTTAAAAGGTTTACACGTAAAGGATTTACTCTCCATATCGCAGCCTGAGATCTTTACACATTAAGGCCTTGGCCTCCATATCGTAGTTTAAAATGTTTACACATCAAGACTTTACTCTCCATATCGCGGTTTAAGATGTATACACTACATAAATGTTAACAATTTTCTGTTTTATTAATAATAATGTTTTCCATTAAAGGTTGTTAATCCAAAGTGTAAACAAATATTGCATTATATCCACGAGAGTAAAAACACGGATTAAACGCATCTGTGCGTGCAGAGACTCAGTGACGCGAACACGCGACCTGAGAATAGAAATGCACTCATTCATCGGCTATAGTATTTATTATTACAAGAGCACGAACTTATTAAATCCACATGCTATAATTCCCGCTCTTAGATTTCGAATTCGAACACAAAAAAATTATTATTATTGTTATGTTCTTTTTCCTAACTGTTGAAAGAACCCAGGCGAAAAAAGGGTCACTAATAAATATATAGTGTTTATGCATAGTGACGATGACGATACTACTTAAGTTTGATACATTCATTTTGCATAATTATGCCATTTGAGCAGTTTAGGCCTGTAATGGCCAGGTTACAACCCAACTTCCTCTAGGAAAATGATTTTTTGACACCTGGAACACCAGGATTATTTTTTAGGGTAGCGGGATCTTGGGGAAACCTCGAGATGTTATAAATTTCAGATAAGAACCAAACTTCCTCGAGTAAAACGATTTTTTGACAGGATCACCAGGATTATTCTTAGGATCAAAGAAAATCCTGTGGTTTTACTTTCATCTTCAAGTTGAATCAAAGTGATTCGCAGCAGACTGCTGCTCAGTGGATTAAAATGTTTCAGATTTGGTATCAAAATTTTAATTGACAAGTGAACATTGACAGTGGTTTTTCATCGTCATGATAATGAATCACAGATCATCATGTCTCATCTCATCGTTATCATCAACGCGTAACATTATCTTCAGAAAATATAAAAATCAATCATAGATCATCATCATTATCAGCATATGACATCATCTTCAGATAATATCACCATCAATCGTAGATCATCAACTTATAGCTTTATCCACACATCTTCAGGTAGAATTATCATTAATAATGAGTCAGCATCGTCATCATCAACACACAACACAATTTTCACATAATATCATCATCATTTACATCTCCTCATCATATCATCATTAACTTATAGTACCATTTACATAACATCATCTTCCGCCAATATCATTATCGATCATAGATCATCAACTTATAGCATCATCATCATTATTATATAATCATTATCGTCTTGGATCAGCTTTTTTGTTTGTTACATAAGTTCCACTAATGTTTCACGGTATGGATGAACGAACTTTAATTGCAAGGTCCTTGCATATTGGATTTTCCGACTGAATATTGTGGTCTATAATCCGATGGACATTTTGAGACCAAAAACAAAAAATTTATCGGGACCTTTCTGAAAAAGTTTCACCTTATAGCACCTTATGTTTTGACATAAATTTCTTCTTTCTGACTGTTCAAAAAAAAACGCGGCTGTTGGTTCCTAGGATCGTGAAGTTGAGCTAGTAGATTTTTAAATATATTTTTGTAATCTAGACTACCACATAGAAAAAATTTATAGTTCAAACAGAAAAATACTAAAAAATCAAATCAATAAAACTAAAATATACTTGGAAAAAGTAATTTCTGGTTTTGAAATAACCATCTGTATTACCGACTCATCGATTTTTATATCTTTGAATTAGGTATATGTCACTTCGGGAGTTTCAGATGTCATACAACAGTGAAATGTTACGTGGAATTTTTTGCTCGGTAAAAAATACGGAGGAATGACATAGGTTAAAATCCAAGTGTTGGAAAAGTGTAAAAATTCAAAAACAAGTTCTGCTATTAATTACATTTGTTTTTATTTCAATTAGGCCTTTTTCATAATTATTCATAATTATTTCTATTTAATTAGCGCTTTATTCAGACTTCCAACATTTTGATTGCAGCTATATAATATCTTTGTTTAATGATTTAAAAATGTGATTCATTAATAATTATAGTCAAAATGAATTATGTTGCAAATCCCTCGAGGTGCTGTAAATTTCCGTTGAGAATCCAACTACCTCAAGGAAGATTTGTTAGGACGAAGTGAAAACTTCGCTAAATCCTTGGGTGGTTGTAACTGGGCTTTTACAGTCCTAAACTATTCAAATGGCATAATTATGCAAAATAAATATATTAAACTATGTATAGTCACTATGCATAGATACTATACATATAGTTACTAGTCATATTGTTTTTAGAAGCTTTTTGTATTGACATTAGGGTCTTATGACTATGTATCATTACATGCAGTAAATTGTATAAAATATGAATTTGGCAAACGTTTCGGCCGCGGATAGGGGCCCTCTTCAGTTTTAGATATTTACTTAAGAAATTAAGAAATAAATTAAAATTTTTGGTATACAATGTATACTTACATGTACTTAATAATGTAATGTACTTAATAAATTAAGAAATAAAATTAAATCTTTGGTCTACACTATTTGGTATACATTGTATACGAAACAGTGTATACCATAGATTTAATTTTATTTCTTAATTTCTTAACTACATATTCGGTGGATTCATTTAGATTCTTTTTGATAGGAATAACATACAATTTTTATAGATTTTATCTAAAAGATACGAGAAAGGCTTTTGCATTTTATATTTCCAAGTGAAAGAAGTATGACTAATAACCGTTCAGTGACATCTTTACTAGTTTTTTGAAAGATGTTGTTTTTAATCGACCCAGATATTAAAATTGTTTTCAGAAGGTTTTTGTATTAGCATTAGGGTCTTATGAGTATGTATCATTACATGCAGTAAATTGTATAAAATATAAATTTGGCAAACTTTTCGAGCGCGGATAGGGACCCTCTTCAATATACCAAAGATTTCATTTAATTTCTTGATTTATTAGGTACATATCTGGTACCGAAGAGGGCCCCTATCCGCGACCGAAAGTTTTGTCAAATTCATATTTTATACAATTAACTGCATGTAATGATACATACTCATAAGTCCCTAATGACAGTTATACAAAAAGCTTCTAAAAACAATTTAATACTCTTTGTTAACTAAAAACGACATTTTTCAAAAGACCAGTAAAGATGTCACTGAACGACTATTAGTCATACTCTTTCTATTTGGAAGTGTAAAATCCAGAAGCTTTTCTTATATGTTTTGGATTAAAATTATAAAAACTGTATGTTGGTCCTATCAGAAAGAATCTAAATGAACCCACCCGAAATTTGATGACTCTCTTATGAGTGACTTCACCATACATGAAAGAAAAAAAAGAAAAAAAAACAGGGCAAAGAACTTCTTCAGCTGAAGGATAACGATTACATTGGGTAAAGTATGGGTGAATGTGACGGGTTTCATGCGTTCTTATGGGGGTGTTTCTCCATGGGGGGTACCCACTTATACATCTGTCCACCAGCATCCCTCGACAAATACGCTCACAAATACATTTTTACCCTTCCAACAAAATAGAGGACTATACTATTCGGATAATAGGAACTTTTCCTACGATCTACTTTACGATGGGACTTGGCCGACCACATGCTGCGCATACCGTAGCTTCACTGAATTTCACTCAAAAAGTCACTGAAGTTAGAATGGGTCAATTTTATCTTGAGATCTTAATAATTTCATTATTATTTATTAATTACTAGCAATAAATGCACGCGCGCGAAGGGCGCGTTCACATCCTTCGATTTTTATTCCCTAGCATTAAAAATATAAACAATTTAAAAATCCATTATTAAACCAATTTTTAGATGCTAAGAGTTTAAACAATTTTTTAAAAAATAAAGAATAATTTCAAATTAAAAGCGTTTGAAATTAAAAAAAAAATTGAATGATTTTGAATTGAAAACGTTTCAAATCACACAATTTTAGATCAGGTAATATTTAAAAAAAACGGACACTATTTCAAATACGAATGGAATGAAAAGGAATTGAACTTGTTTCCTTTCAAAATAAAAGCGCTTAAAATTAAATAATTTTTAATTGAAAGTGTCTGAAATTAAAAAAATTTTAATCAGAAACTCTCAAGGCGTTGTCCATACAAAATTAAAGATTAAAATTTTGAAAATTAGACAATTTCTTTAGAAAGGAGTTAAAATTGTATCATTTCTAATTAAAATCATTCAAAATTGAATGATTTTATTTCGAAATAAAGAATTTCGAAACTGAATGGTTTTAGATTAAAATTTTGAAAATAGGACCATTTCAAAACGATGAAAATTGTACAATTTCATATGAGAATTTAAAAAATTGTGTCATTTAAAATTCAACGGCATTGAAATTTTATTTTTTCTAATGAAAAGCGTTCAAAATTGAATAAGTTAAAATTAAAAACTTTTGAATTTGAATAATTTTCGATTTGAAGCAATTAAAATTTCACAATTTAAAATTGAAAACTAAATGGAATGTTTCAACGTTAAGGCTTCTGATATTCTAGAATTTTACATTATTATTTCAAAAAATATATATAATTTAAAATTAAAGTGGATTAGACCAATTTTTCCGATCAAAACATAAATTCACCGTCATTTTCACGGTTCAAAATGAAAAAGTTTTTAATTAAAATTTTTAAAATTGAATTAGTCTAAAAAGACGTTCAAAAGGAAGTCATTCTCAAAGGCAAACATTGAAAATGAAAAAATTCTACTACGAAACGTTGAAAATTAAATGAATTCGAACTTTATTTAGAACTGTAAAAAATTTTAATTACCAAGAACAATTATTGTGATATTGAAGCTTTTTTATACTCAAAGCCTTTAAGATTTAAATTGATTTAAGTATGTCAATTTGAAACGCTTGAAAATTTACAATTTTCAAATTTTTAATTACACTTTTCAGAATTCAACTATTTCAATTTTATTTGCAAAATTAAAATTTATGAAAGAAAAAAATTGAAAATTCAGCGCTCAACATGAAAATTCAGAGCTCTAAAATTGTAATCATTCAAAATTAAAGAAATTATTCAATTACTGCAGTATCAATTTCAGATAAATTAATTTTTATATATTTGGATTTTAAACGACGTAATTTTTAACTTTTTTGTTTCAAATCGTGTAGTTTGTAGCATTTCATTGAGAATTATTATTCATTTTGAGAACTTCCAATCAAACATTTTCCAATTTTAAATGATCCATTTTTTTAAATCTTCAACTAAAAATCGGACAATTTTAAGATATAATATTGAAAATTAAAAATTAAAAAAAAATACAGAACAAGATCGCTATAATTCCAATTTTTCAAATTACACAGTTTTGAGCCTTTCAATTCGAATTTTTCTTTTCAAGTTGTGTTTGAAACGTTCAATGTTTTGGAACATTTTCAAATAAAAAATGGTTCAATTTTGAATGCCTAGTTCTAAAATTGTCTTATTTTTAAGGCTTTAATTTGACAAACAATTTTCTCAATTTTGTATTGTTTTGAATTTATTCTGGAGCTATTTAATTCAAAATTGTTTGATTACAAACCTTCAAACTAAAAATTGTACAACTATCAAGTCTTTTAATTTGATAATCCATAATTTCGTAAAATTTTAAAAACCAGACAATTTTTTACGTCTAAAATTGAAACCAAAAAATTTAGAATATTTTAATCTTGAATAATTAATTTTAAAACTAACTATCAAGGCTTTCAATATGAAATTTTTCAATTTTGAAAGATTTAATAGTAAAATTGGCCTAATATTGTTAATATTTTATTTTGAAACTATTATCGATGCGGGAAGATTTTAATTTAAAATTGTTGAATCAGTAAGACCATGAATTAAAAATTATTGTACAATATAAGCAAAAAAATGTTGCGTAAAATGTTGATTGTTTATCCTTAAGGTATCTGAAAAAAACATGTGCTTTTCTTTTATTAAAAAATAGGAAAAATCGTTGATTCAAAAAAAAGTTAAATTTGTTTTTGGCTAACAAGAGTGTGAAGTTTGAAATTGGTAACCTCGAAAAATTAAGAAATTTCAAACCAAATATTTTCGGATTTAATCTTTTAAAGCAAGAAAACTTTTGTTTCATGGTCTCAAGAATTAAAAATTTTTAGAATTACGTTTTCAAAACTGTAACTTTAGATTGAAATCATAGAAATTTTAAAGATGATAAATATTATTAATAAATACCATATCATATGACATTAAAGTGATTGGATAGAGTTTTTTTGTTAAAAAATGTGGTTTTTGTCAAAAAAAATTACTGTCATTTGTACCATATAAAATTGAAGAATTTCAAATATTAAGGCCTTTAATAGTTTAATTATTCTAAAAAAGGTGAAAATTAAATGCTTTCTAATTGGAAGCTTTCAAAATTAATGAATTTGAACTTGAAGCCTTAAAAATTAAATAATTCCAAATTTCGTTTACAAAACTAAAGCATTCTTAATTTAGGATCTTGAAACTTAGTCGTTAAGAATGATTAATTTCCAAATTGAGCACCACAATTTCAAAAATTCAATCATTTTAATCTAACTTGCAAAATGAATATCTTGAAAATCAATAATAGTTATAAAGAAATATGAAAAATAGTTTTAAGAGTTAATTATAGTTGTTCCCCTTGCATGGAAAGGCCTTAGCATTTTCATGCAAAGAGATCAACTTTATGTTGCTTCAAGTCAGGCCTGTCCAGAGAGGAGAATTCTGCTCAAAGGTCACATGTTACACTTCCACCACCACTTCTCTCTGCTCACTCAAAAGAGCTTTAAGTGTAAAGACAATTTTATAAGATGTCACACTGACGTATACTAATAAACTGTTACATTGACATGAATGCATGATTTCGAAGATAATTATTATTATATATAATAATAATTAATATTTAGTTAATACTTCAAGGAACAGTGTTACCTAATTGTTTATTTATCTAATAATTGATTTGCGTCAACTTTCATTATTTGGAATTCATATAGCCTCGTTTTCTATCGATCGCCCGGAGTGAATTTTGATTACAATTAAGATGTTGGAATGTTCGTTAATTCAGTAATTGTTGAAGCAAGAAGGGCGCTGTTCCGAGATGAGTAGCCAGTTCTAATAATCATTACGAACCTCTCGAGGAAGAAAATAGAGAAAGAATTTATGAATCTCTCGCAGCTTTTAATACAGGCGAAGATAATTTTTAATAATTTTTAATACACTCCACGATGCCGTCTCCCTGACATTGTTAATAATGTCGTTTGCCTCGACGTCTTTCCTTTTGCGATCCTCGGTCTGTCATGATCAGAAGATATTAATAAACGAGTCAATTGTAAATTCTTTTGAAAAATATAAGAATCCGAGGATTGCAGACGGTAATTTAAAAATTATCTTCACGAACTAATTAATAAGGTATTCCTTTATTATAATAATTATATCTTTAAATAAGGAAACGGTCATATATTACGTAACATTAGAAAAGCCCTGATCAGTATTTCTATTTTGAATAAAAGATGTTAAATTATAATCGGGGATTAATAGCACTTTAAAATAGGGGTACAATCAATTATTTACAAACATACTTTCAATGATCCGACTAAAAAATGATTGGATGATATTCAGATACGAATATTAAAAATTTTGTTTGTGGGGTTTTGGCGAGGCTTGCCCCATGTCTGGTTTTCACTAGAGATTCCTTGTTGCGCCGCACTTCTAACCTTACTAGTAATTTTGCCTCCATTTTTTGATTATTTTCAAGTTTATTAACATTACACTAATATTCCCATTTAATAAATATTTATATTAAAAAAATTGACTATATAAGTTAAGTAACGGCATTACAAAACTTACTTAAAAAGAAAGTTGCAAATAAAGTGAAAATTCCTTAATGTAATCATATTATTCATTCATTTCAATAATTCAATTGGAAAAACCGCATTAATATTAGATATTATTCATGTAATCATTTTTGGCATTTTGAAAAAGCGCGCCGTGTGACATCAGCGCCACCGTAATGTAAACAAGATTCAGCTCTTTAATAGCGTTGTACATAGAGTTCTTAAATGCCCAAGAATTTATGTTCAGCAAATGCTCTCGAGAATATGCTCAGCATTTAAGCTTGATCAGAAAATTAGAGCAATTAAGAGAATTTAAAGCATTTATTGTTTAAATAAATATATATCATAATGAATACTTATATTTTTACAAGCACACTCTATAATGAAGTAGGATGTTTACACACCTGGAAAACATGGAAAACCTGGAATTGTAAGGGAATTTTTATATACCTGGAAAAACCTGGAAATGTTAGGGAATTGTTTTTAAGACAGGGAATTTTTTCAAGCGTGCTAAATTATTTTAAAAATTGTAATATAAAATTAAATAATGATAATTTTTTATTTGTAAAAGTAGCTTTTATAGTATTGGATTTATACTGATTAAAATCAAACTTCTTTTTATCATTTTCACTATTCTCAGGAAAATATCTTTTATTCAAAGTATTAATATGACAAATATGCACAAAATTTAACTATTCTGTGGAAAACTAGTTTTCTTTTGGTTCAAAATCAATTCTTTTAACTAAAAATTTATCTTTTTTAACTGAAATTTCAACTATTTGGTTCAATTTCATGTATTTTGTGAAAATTCGTATTTGAAAATTCAGCTGTTTTGTAGAAAATTCAACAATTCGGTTGAAATTTTTCTTCTTTCTTGACTCAAAATTATTTATCACTTAAAAATTTAACATTTTTGTTGAAAATTCGTTTATTTTGTCTGAAAATTCATCTCTTATGGTAGAAATTTCATTTTTTTTTGGTAAAAAATACAACTAATGAGTTAAAAATGAATCTGGTTTGGTGGAGGATTCAACTATTTCGTTGAAAATTCGTCTTTTTGGATCCAAAATTCAATTATTTGGTTGAAAACTAACATTTTCGTTGAAATTTTATATTTTTGTTTCAAAAAATCCTGACGAGGATAATCTAAAGTTAGCTGAAATATTGAAAAAAGTGCTAAAATTGGAGTTAAAAGTTTGTCTTTTGTTAAGAATAATGAAAGGAAAACTCATTTTTCTATTAATTGAAACTAAATAAAAATGACTCTTCCTTTCTTTTATTTTACTTTATTGAGTTATCTATGACTATGGAAATTAATTTTTTTTAATTAAATTTTTTATTTCATCACTCGGTAATAAACAAATATTGAAACAAAAGAATTTTGAAACCCAGCAACTTCATGTTGTACGGACGGAAGGAAAATATTAGGAAGCCACGTACTTTATTATTATAGATTATTATTATCAAAAGAATCGTAAAAAAATTTTCTAATGTATAGTTTAGATTTGAAAGAAAAATAATTGGCAGTCCTTAACTTTTAAATCTCTACCCGCAGGTTAGATTTTTAAAGATGCCTTTAGTCAATCTTCGGAATTTTTTTCATTTTCAAGAACCCGTATCGCCTGAAGATTCAGAAATATGGGCACTAAGAAAATTTAAAAATCTTTTCAATCGATCACGGTACTTATGCCCTGCTTATGTCAAGGGAATGTTATATATTTCATTGTACGAGTGTAAGAATGCCAATGCCCGCATACGTATTTCGTTATTAGGTATGAATCAGCTAGTTCTTTCACCTTGATTTAAAATTTAAATTTAAAGCCTGGGTTGAAAAAAAGAAAATGTTCTCACATCTATTGAAAATCGTTTCAAAAAGTTTAAAATGAGAGGACGATGATAGAAATAAAAGGCTATGATTCCAAATTGAACTTACACCATTTTAAGTCCATGCAATAAAAATCTTTTAATTTGAATGACAATCTGGAAGTGTTTTCGCAGAGTTTAGTCGAAATGGTTTAATTTGAAGCGTTAATTCCTAAAATAAATTAAGTATTTCTTAAAATTAGTAAAATGTGCATTATTAGTAGCATTTCTCTTGACTATTTTGAACAAAATTTGAAGTGATGGTTTCAATTAGTGTTTGTGTGAATTTGGAACAAAACGCTGGATTAAAATCTCTGGATTTTCGATGCAGGGAGTTAAACATTTTTTATATAATCAGAAATTTCCTCTTTTGATAGTATGGATTTCAATGAAATTGATGAAATTTGGGGTAATGGGATGGATGTTATTGGAGGACCGGTGGAAAATATAAAAGAATTTTATTTAATTAGTAGTAAAAAACTTAGATTAGCTGTATTATAGAAGGATTACTTGATAAGGTGCAAAATTCATGGGGGTTTTCCAAAAAAGATTTTTGATAATAACAAGAAAGTTTGCTTCGATTTTAATGACAAAAAAAACCTTTAATGAGACCACTAATGAATTAAGAAAATCTATCTTGAATTTGGTTATGAAAGATTGCCATGCACGAATACACAATCTAAATAAGAACGTTAAGAAGACTCTGGGTAATTTAAATAAACAAGTACCGGTTTACATCATCAAAGAATGCCTCGCAAGAGAAACTAAATTAAGTAAAAAGCCTTTGAAAATTAAAAAAATATGAACGAAAATTTGAAAACCTTTTCAATATCCAAGGTGATATACAAAAATTGATTGAATATTCATTTGACTCCTTTTCAAGACCAATCTGACCCATGGTTTTTAAATATTTCAAACGTAGAAATTCCACAAAAGGTAATAAAAATTTTAAGGTTGGGTGAAGGCTTTAGTAACAAATAGAGTGAAAAAAGGTGTATTCAATTCCTTAAAATCATTCAAGACATTGCAGCTAATATTTCAAAATTACCAGAAAACAAAGTACAAGAATTTAGAGCAAAATTTATGGAAATTCATCTTGTTGATTCCTATTGACCCTCTGGTTATAAGATTTGTTGGTGTTTTGCATGGGCTTTAGGGTCGAATAATTGAAAAAGGCTGTGTTTTTTTTAACCAAACGTTTCGACTCTCATGTGAGTCGTCTTCAGTGGTTTATTTCTAAAAACGGAAATTGCATGTGATACAAACGCTGTTTGTTTAATTAAAAAAATTATACATTTTAATAACTACATATAAGAATTTAGGCAAACATTAAAAGATTTTTCA
>JAUMHM010000071.1:31012702-31032965 GCA_032362435.1 Melikaiella ostensackeni | reverse complement strand
GACAAGACTGAGCCTATCGGAGTACCAAATTTTTGTTTATAGAAAGTACCATTGAATTTAAAATAAACGGAATTGAAGACATGTTCAATAGCATCAAGAAATTGTTTTTTCGCAATTTTAGTGTGAAGTTTGATTGTAATCCATCTATTTTCAATAGCAAGTTTAACTCTTTCATATGGAATATTAGGAAAATGGCTATTACATCAAAGGAGACAAAAATATGATTTGTTGGTATTTCAAGATTTTTGATTAATTTCAAAAAAGCAGCACTGTTTTTAATATTGATCTTGCTGAAAGAGTTATTGATTCTTTGATAATTTTACAGAAAAGTTCTTCTAATTTTCTCGTGGGTGAACCTGTTGTTGAAATAACCGGTCGTAAAGGAAATTCTGCTTTATTAGCTTTTACTATTCCATAGGCAAGAGATTTATTTGTGTGAATTGTGTCAATGTTGCACCCTTCGATATTGTTTCCCAAACATTTTTGAAGTCTTAATCTCTCTAGAATTTTAAATGTACCATTTTGAATCATTTTTGTAGGATCATTTGGAATAACTGCAAAAATATCTCTACAGGTATCATTTAAAATATGCATAATTTTTTTATTACAAACATCTTTTAATATTGCAACTGTAATACTCCCTTTATCAACCTTAGTAATGAAAAATTCAGGATGACGTTCTAAAAAAAAGTTATGTTTCAAATAAATGCTCAATTCTTGTTCCAATAAGGTTTGTGGAACACCATTATTCAACAATTGATTCGATAAACCCATAAATCTTGCTCTGAATTCTTGTACTTTGTTTTCTGATAATTTTGAAATATTGGCTTCAATATCGTTAATGATTTCAAGGAATTGAATATACTTTTTTTCGCTATATTTGTAACTGAAGTCTTCACCCAACTTTAGAATGTTGATTACTTTTTGTGGAATCTCTGGGTTAGAAATATTTAAAAACCATGGTTCATGTTGGTCTTGAAAAAGAGTTAAGTGAATATTTAGAGTCAATTTTTGTATATCACCTTGGATATTGAGAATTTTTTCAAATTTTTGTTCATGTTTTTTATTATTATTAAAGACGTTTTTATTTAATTTAGTTTCTCTTTCAAGGCATTCTCTGATGATGTAATCTGGTACTTGTTTTTTTCAAATTATCAAGAGTCTTCTTAACATTTTCATTAAGATGATGTATTTTTGCATGGCAATCTTTTATAACAAGATTCAAAATAGATTTTCTGAATTGGTTCGTGGTCTCATTTAATGTCTCTTTTTTTCTATTGTTTTCAAATTCGAAGCAAACTTACTTGTTGATATCGAAAATATTTTTAAAAAAACCCCCAAGAATCTACACCTTATCAAGAAATCATTCTGTATAAAAATTTAAAAAAATCGATCGTCCTAATTGAGAGTGTTTATTAATAACACTAGTTATAAACAATAAGGAGCAGGTATTTAAAATGCTAACCAAGATAATTATACTTTTAATGGTGAAATTAAGGTTATAAAAAAACGTTATCGCGAATAACTTGAAATTTGTGGCTTGTAGGGAGGCGTAGATTTATAAAAAAATACATTGTTTATATGGCTGTGAGCAAGTAATGACTCGTCGTACGAGGAAATATGACATGAGCAAAAAGTTTTATTTTGGGCCATAGATTGATATAAAAATGAAAAAAATCAAGATTTTTGTAATCAGGGAAATTTTTTTGACCTTTCGAATAAAAATTATCTTTATTTTTTCTTTATTATTAGTGCATACAAAAGTGTTAGTGGCGACTAGATTACATCGAAACCTGAGCGTTCAAAGAAATTTCCTGTATTTTTTTTAACGAAAAGTCGGGAAATTGGAATCTTTCTCCCACCCTGAAATTTAAAATTGTTGAAAACATTCCTTGTTGGTCCAAAGAAGTTGTGAATCTTCCAGAAGTCTAGAAAGACTTTCTTCGTTATATTTTTTAGTAGAAAGTTAATTTTTTAACTGAAAATTTAACCATTCCAGTTGAAGATTCATCACTGCAGTTGAAAATTCATCTCTTTGGTTGAAAAGTCTACTTTTATATTTTTTGATGAGAATTCATATTTTTTTAAAATTTATTAATAATTTGTTGGAAATTTAATTATTTTGTTGAAAATTTAATCATTTTGTTGCAAATTCAATAATTATGTTAGAAAGTTATTCTTTTTGGTTGAAAATTCAACTGTTTTGTGGAAAATTAGTCGTTTTGGCTTGAAAATTCAACAATTTGGTTGACATTCTTTTTTCTCTTTTGACTGGAAACTCTTTCTTGTTTAAAAATTCAATTCTTTTGTTGGAAATTTGTCCTTTTCGTTTTGAAATCAATCCCTTTGGTAAAAAATGTCATCTCTTTTGGTTAAAAATGCAACTGTTTGGTTAAAAATCAATCTATTTTGGTTGAGAATTCAATTATTTTGTTGAAAATTCATCTTTTTTGGTCGAATTCAACTTCCTGGTTGAAAGTTGAATTTCCTTCTTAAAAATTCTTTTTTTTCTTTGAAGATTCATAATTTTATTTGAAAATTTATTTCTTTAATAGAACATTCAACTGTTTTTTAAAAAATCGTTTTTTTGTTGAAAATTAATCTTCTTGGTCGAAAATAAATCTTTTTTGTTGAATATTTAACTACTTGATTGAAAGTTGAACTATCTTCTTCAAAATTTATTTCATTGGTTGAAGATTCATCTCTTTGGTTGAAAATTGGGATATTTTATTGAGAAATTCATTTTTTTTTTTGGTTGAAAACCCATTTTTAACTGAAAATTGAACTATTCCACTCTTGGTTAAAAATTTCTCTTTTTTTATTAGAAAATCTAACTATTTGGTTGAAAATTTATGTATTTTGTTGAAAATTCGTCTTTTTTGTTATGAGCTCAATCTTCTTGATTGAAAATTTATCTTTTTGGTTGAAGTGTATTTGAAAATTCGTCTTTTTTGATTGAAAATTCAACTATTTCGCTGAAAATGAACTTCTTTCACGAAAATTCATATTTGCCGATCAAAAATTGAACTGTTTTGTAGAAAACTAGTTTTTCTGCCTTGAAAATTCAACAATTTGGTTGAACATTCTTTTTTTTCTTGACTGAATACTCATTCTTCGTTAAAAAGTTTAACTTATGGTTTGAAAATTCATCTCTTTTGGTAGAATTTTCATCTTTTTTGGTAAAAAAATGCATATGTTTAGTTGAAAATTAATCTGTTTTGGTTGAGCATTCAATTATTTTGTTGAGGATTCGTCTTTTTGGTTGAATTTAACTGTTTTTTAAATTTAAAATTAGAATAATTTTTGGTTAGATTATCAAATATCACATTTTTCGTTGAGAATTCATCTTTTCTGGTTAAAAATTAAACTTCTTGGCTAAAAATTAATCTTTTTGGTTGAAAATTCAACTTCTTAGTTGAAAGTTGAACTTATATCTTAAAAATTCATTTTCTTTGATTAAAGATTCATAATTTTATTCAAAAATTCATTTCTTTAATTGAACATTTAACTATTTTTTGAAAACATTTTTTCTTTGTTGAAAATTAATTTTTTTGGTTGAATATTTAACTGCTTGGTTGGAAGTTGAGCTACGTTGTTTAACATTCATTTTATTGGTTGAAGATTCATCTCTTTGGTTAAAAATTGGACTGTTTCATTGAATTTTTTTTCTGTTTGAAAATTCATTTTTTGACTGAGAATTTAACGATTCCATTCTTGGTTAAAATTTCGTCTTTTTTATTAAAAAATTTAACTATTTGGTTGAAAATTCATGTACATGTTTTGTTAAATATAGGTTTTTTCAGGAGCTTAATCTTTTTGTTTGAAGATTCATCTTTTTGGTTGAAATGTAGTTAAAAATTCGCCTTTTCGATTGAAAATTCAACTATTTCGTTGAAAATGAATTTCTTTGATGAAAATTGCTATTTGCGGATGGTAAATTCAACTGTTTTTTAGAAAGTTAGCTTTTCTGACTTGAAAATTTAACAATTTGGGTTGACATATTTTTTCTTTCTTGATTAAAAAAATCTTTCTTGGTTAAAAAGTTTTGCTCTTGTGTTGAAAATTCGTCTCTTTGCTTTGAAAATGCATCTCTTTTGGCAGAATTTTCATATTTTTTGGTTAAAAATGAAACTTTTTTGTTGAAAATTAATCAATTTTGATTAAGGATTCAACTATTTTTTGAAAATTCGTCTTTTTTGGTTGAATTTATCAGTTTTTTATTCAAAATTAAAATAATTTTTGGTTGAAATATCAAGTATAACATTTTTCGTTGAAAATTTATCTTTTTTGGTTGACAATTCAACTTCTTGGTTGAAAGTTGAATTTTCTTCTTAAAAATTTTTTTTTCTGATTAAAGATTCATAATTTTACTTGCAAATTCATTTCTTTAATAGAACATTCAACTGTTTTTTGAAAAATCGTTTTTTTTTGTTGAAAATTAATCTTCTTCGTCGAAAATTAATCTTTTTGGTTGAATATTTAACTACTTGGTTGAAAGTTGAAGTATCTTCTTCATTTATTTCATTGGTTGAAGATTCATCTCTTTGGTTAAAAATTGGAATATTTTATTGAGGAATTTATTTTTTTTGGTTGAAAATCCATTTTTTAACTGAAAATTTAACTATTTCACTTTTTGTTGAAAATTTGTCTTTTTTATTAGAAAATCTAACTATTTGGTTGAAAATTTATGTATTTTGTTGAAAATTCGTCTTTTTTGTTAGAAGCTTAATCTTTTTGATTGAAAATTTATCTTTTTGGTTGAAATGTAGTTGAAAATTCGTCTTCTTCGATTGAAAATTCAACTATTTCGTTGAAAATGAACTTCTTTGACGAAAATTCATATTTGCGGATCAAAAATTAAACTGTTTTGTAGAAAACTAGTTTTTCTGCCTTGAGAATTCAACAATTTGGTTAAACATTCTTTTTCTTTCTTGACTGAATACTCATTCTTGGTTAAAAAGTTTCACTCTCATGTAAAAAATTCGTCTTTTTGGTTTGAAAATTTATCTCTTTTGGTAGAATTTTCATCTTTTTTGGTTAAAAATGCGACTGTTTTGTTGAAAATTAATCTGTTTTGGTTGAGGATTCAACTATTTTGTTGAGAATTCGTCTTTTTGGTTGAATTTGACAGTTTTTAAATTTAAAATTGAAATAATTTTTCATTAAAATATCAAATATCACATTTTTCGTTAAGAATTGATCTTTTCTGTTTAAAAATTAAACTTTTTGGCTGAAAATTAATTTTTTTGGTTGAATTTTGGTTTTGAATAAAAAGTATAACTGCCAGTCAAACGGCCCTAAACCTAAACCGTATATATCTACTAGCGCACGCACTAACCGACTGAGCTATCGAACACTGAAAAGCCAGGGCTAACTGCGAGAAATATATTTTTAATATTTTCGCTTTATACACATTTTATGAATAGGTGGATTTAAAAATATTTAATTTCCAAATTTTAAATTGATCTTATATAAAACAATATATTTTCTTATGAAACAAAATGAAAAATTTGTATATTATATTATTAGCTGCTTATAGTATAAAATGTTTAAGTATGTTTCAAAAAATGTTTGTATTCTCGAAAGTTGAAATTTGAAAAATTACTTTTTACAAGGGAATTTTTGTACATTAAAGATTTATTTTATTATTTCGAACCTAATAGTGTAGTACCAAGCCGCCGGGATTTCTCCCGAAATCCCACCTTACCAATCCGAGCCTGGCTGTATGAAATGGTCATCTGGAGAGGATTTCGCGTTTTTACAAAGAACATGTGCAGAGATTTTGGAAGAATAGTGAGTATTGAAAAGGGAGAGGGGTAGACACGCGCCATTCAGGGTTGTGTTGCATTAACATGAAAATCAGCGAAACGCACATACGCAGATTCAAAAGCAGAAGTTTATGGAGCAATGCAGGCGCGTGCTAAGAGTATTCGGAGACAAACAATGGTAGAAATCAGGCATTGTGATGGGCTTTGTGAGCCGAAAAGCTGTGACATCGAGTTCAGGACTGCAGCTGTGCTATTCCCGATTCCCCTCAACCCCATAGCATCCAACCTCCCCTCGACCCCATACACTCATACACCATAGACATTGCCAGTGCCTCGAATGCGGAACCGATCGACGGGAATTTTGATTTGGCAAACCTGGCGCGTGCCTTTGCTCTATTTGATTGATGGCCTTTTTTCACGAACGCCACGCGATCAAAACCTTTTTTCAATATTTCACACTTGTTTATTATTAATATGCAGATGAGGTCCCGCATTTTTCAAAATCAAATTTCTTGAGCTTCTACCCACTGGCTCAGAATTTCAGCCCTCTTCCGCACGCTACTTGAAATCGACTGGATTTACAGGCAGAAAGGAAAAATGTACAGAAAGGAAAGATGTGCAGAAATGAAAAATATGCCCAAAATGAAAACCCATATACACCACACTAAACCTGAAGGTATCAATTCGATCTGCAGCAAAATGATCCAAGAGCATTAGTTTACAAATTTTTGGTTCATCACGTGTACTTGAAAGGAAAAGTGTTTTCTAGACTAACTTTGGGTCGTTGAAAAATAAAATGACACTCGTTTATTTTTCCAAAGAAGCGTTTTCGAGATATTTGCAAAAAAACGTTTTTTGTGGCCAAGTACATGACTATTAATATTTTATTTTTTCATGTAAAAGCTAATCAAAGTTGTGAAATAAAAAAATGAAGCCAAGTACGAATAGTAGAAAATTTATATAAAGAAGGGTTTTTTAATAAAAGAAAGTAGTTCAAGGAATTACTTTATTAAACAATTTGTTTGTTTGAAAAGAAAAATGAATTGATAGTTTAAAGGATATGACTGTCAAAGTTTTATATCCATAGGAAGAAAATTATAGCCTGCAGACGACTTTTTAAGAGTTTTTTTTTTTTTGAAAATTCGATTACAGCGCATTCCTTCAATTTTGAATTAATATCTGCCAAACTTACAGAATATTTGTACTTTGGTGGGTTCTATATGCCCACTAAGTTTGGTTTAGATATCTCATAAATTGACTGAGATATTTCACTGTTATAGTTTAAAATCATTTATTTTACAGATAAGATTTTCCGGTAGCAATTTTTTTCTTTTTCGCATTTCGTCCTTCATACCAGATTTCTTTTCTCTTATAAGCTTGACATAATAACATATAACTTTAGTATAAACAAATTTCCTTGTAAATAATAATTTTTCAAATTTCCATTTCGAGAATATAAACATTTTTTGTAACATACTTATTAAAAATTTAAATTCAAAACATTTTATAATATAACCAGCTATAATAGTATAATATACAAATATTTCACTCAAGTTTCATGGGAAAATGTTTTGTTTTACAACAGATCAATTAAAAATTTTGAAATTAAACATTTTTAAATCCACGTATTCATAAAATGCATATAAAGCGAAAAAATTAAAAATATATTCCTCAATGTTACCCCCGGCTTTCCACCAAAAAAGCCTGACTGAGACTTTGTCGACAAGATCCAAGCGGTTCGATAGCTCAGTAGGTTAGTGCGTGCGCCAGTAGATATATATGGTTTAGGTTTAGAATGTTTAGGTAGGGTTCGAATCCCCATCGGGTGCGACTTTTTAAAGCTTTTGAGTCTGCGATTATGTATGTAAGTGACCGTGCGTGCAATTGCACATTTCCCCATGGATTTAAAATACTAAAAAAAATAAATTAATTAAAAATAGTGTAGAAAAATGTCTGTGTGAAAAAAAAGTCGGAGGGAAGAATTAGGCACCTTGTGTTTCCTTTTCAGTGGAAGGTATTTCGGATCTTGATATGGGGTCTGCACATGTGTATTTCTATTGGACGCATTGGGGTCTTTGAGACGGTGCGGTCCGGAACTCTGCAAGGTGCGTCGGAAACTAAAGAATTGTGCAAGGGAGTCTTCCCTGCCGTGAAATGTAAGCAATGAATGGTCTTACAATCGCTCCCTCAAACCTCAAATGCAACCTGTGCCCCTTGTGACGTAAACCCTGGTGACGTCATCTTTGCCAGACGTCTTAAGGACTTGTAGAAATATCACTTTAAGTGTGACGTTTCACTCCAGTGGCGTAAGACCCAATTTTTCAAAATTACACTACTAAAAAAAGACGAAATAAAATTCAAATGACTTCAAAGGAATTCAGAAAAACAATTTAGAAGAATTTAAAAAAACTATTCAAAAGAATGCAGAACAATTGAAAACAACTAAAAACAATACCAAAGAATTCAAAGGAATTATAGAGATTTCAAAAGAATTCATATAAAAAGAATATATAGAATTCAATAGAATTTAAAATAATTAAAAGGAATTCGAGGTGAATTCAAGAAGAAACTTCAAAAGAATTGAGCCTTACATATTGGGCCCTAGATTTTTGGAACTTGATTTTGGGCCTTGCGGCTTGGAACTCAGTGTTTTAACAATGCACGGTGAATTCAATAGAATTTAAAATAATAAAAAAGAATTCGAGGTGAATTCAAGAAGAAACTTCAAAAGAATTGAGCCTTACATATTGGGCCCTAGGTTTTTGGGACTTGATTTTGGGCCTTGCGGCTTGGAACTCAGTGTTTTAACAATGCACGGTGAATTCAATAGAATTTAAAATAATTAAAAAGAATTCGAGGTGAATTCAAGAAGAAACTTCAAAAGAATTGGGCCTTACATATTAGGCCTTACGAATTAGGACTTGATTTTGGCCGTTGAGGTTTGGAACTCAGTGTTTTAAGAATACAAGGTGAGTTCAAGAGAATTCGAAAGACTTCAAGAGAATTTTAAAAAACAATTGAAAAGAATTGAAAACGATTAAAAACAATCACAAAAAATTCAAAATAATTACAAAAAAATTTAAATAATTCAAAGAATTGAGAAGAATTCGAGGTGAGTTCAAAAAAATGCAAAAGAATTCCGAAGAATAGAGAGAATTCAAAGAATTCAAAAAACTTCAAGAGAATTGGGACTTAATGTTGTGCCTAGCGGCTTAGAACTCAGTGTTTGAAGAAATCAAGGTGAGCTTAAGAAAATTCAAGGTGAATTCAAGAGAAAACTTCAAAAGGATTGGGCCTTACATTTTTAGTCTCAGATTTTTGGGCCTTACTAATTGGGACTTGATTTTGGGCGTTACGGCTTGGAATTCAGTGTTTTATGAATTCAAGGTAAATTCAAGAGAACTCAAAATATTTATAAGCATTGAAAATAAGTAACAAGAATTCAAGGTGAATTCAAAAGAAGTATAAAGAATTGAAAGATTTCATATAAAAAGAGTATAAAGAACTCAACAGAATTCAAAGAATTCAAAAAAACACTTCAAAAGAATTGGGCCTCAAACATTTAGTCTTAGGGTTTCGAGCCCTACGAATTGTGATTTTATTTTGGGCCCTATGGCTTAGAACTCGGTCTTTTAAGAATTCAAGATGAGTTCAAGGAAATTCAAAGTAATTTAAAACAATTTGAAAGGCTTCAAAAAGTTAAAAAAAAATTCAAAATGATTGAACGATTTAAAAAATATCCAACCAATTAAAAAGAATTTTAAAATTTAAAGAATTCAAAAGAATTCCAAAGAATTTTAAAGAAGTTTTAAGAACTCAAGGTGAATTCGAGAGCGAACTTCAAAAGAATTGGGCCTTAGGCTTTTGGGTCTTACGAACTGGGACTTGATTTTGGGCCTTACAAATGGGAACTGAGTGTTTTAAGAATTCAAGGTTAGTACACGAAAACTAAAAAAAGTGGAAAATAATTTCAAGCAATTCCAAACAATTCAAAACAATACGAAACGATTACAAAAAATTCAAAACAATTCCAAAGAATTCTAAAGAATTCAAAAAATTCAAGGTGAGTTCAACAAAATTCAAAATAATTAAAAAGAATTCGAAAGAATTTAAGAGAATTAAGAAAATGTAAAGGATTCAAAAGCTTCAAAAGAATTGTGCCTTAAATTCTTAGCCTTAGGTTTTTGGGCCTCACAAATTGGGATTTTATTTTGGGTCGTACGGCCTGGAACTTAGTGTTTCAAGAATTCATGGTGAGTTTAAGGAAATTCAAAATAGTTCAAAACAATCCGTAGGGTTCAAAACATCTGAAAACAATTCAAAAGAATTTAAGAGAATGAAAAAAATTCCAAAGAATCAGAAAGAATTACAAAATTTGAAGAATTTGAAGAATTCCAAAGAATTTTAAAGAAGTTTGAAGAATTAAAAGTGAGTTCATGAGAAAACTTTAAAAGAATTGCGTCTGAGGCTCTTGGGTCACACGAATTGGGACTCGATTTTGGGCTTTACGACTTAAAACTGAATGTTTTAAGAATTCAAGGTCAGTACAAAAAAAAATAAGAAGAATGGAAAATAATTCCAAACAATTCTAAACAATGCGAAACAATTCGAAACCATACGAAACAGTTCCAAATAATTCAAAATAATTTAAAAGAATTTTAAAAAAACATTGAAAACAATCCAAAAGAATTAAAAGCAATTCCCAAGAATTCCAAACAACTAAAAACAATTCAACAGAATTCGAAAAATTGAAAGAATTCAAAAAGCTTCAAAAGAATTAGGCCTTAAATATATAGTCTTAAGTTTATGGGCCTTACGAATTAGGATTTCATTTTGGGCTCTACGGCTTGGAGCTCAGTGTTTTAAGAATTCAAGGTGAGTACAAGAAAATTCAAAATAATTCAAAACAATTCGGAAGGCTTCAAACAATTTTTAAAAAGAGTTCAAAAGGATTAAAAACAATTTGAAAAATTCCAAACAATTTAAATGAATCAAAAAATTTAAGGAATTCAAAATTATTCCCAAGAATTTAAAAAAAGTTTTAAGAATTCAAGGTCAGCACAAGAGAATTTAGAAGATTGAAAATAATTCCAAACAATTCCAGACAATTCGTAACAATTCGAAACAATTCCAAATAATTCAAAACAATTCAAAACAATTCATAATAATTCTTAAGAATTAAAAAAGAAAATAAAAAAATTGAAGGTGAGTTCAAGAGAACTAACAAAAATGAAAAATAATTCAAAAGACCTCAAAAGAATTTTGAAAAACCATTAAAAACAATTCAATAGAATTGAAAACAGTTGAAAACAATTCCAAAGAATTCAAAACAATTCAAAAGTATTTAAATAATTCAAAGAATTCAAAAAGATTCAAAAGAGTTAGCTTTAAATATTTACCCTTAGGTTTATGGGCCTTACGAGTTGAGATTTTACTTTGGGACCTGTGGCTTGGAATTCAGTGTTTTAAGAATTCAAGGTGAGTTTAATAAAATTGAAAATAATTCAAAACAATTCAAAAGCCTTCAAAAAATTTTAAAAGAACAATTCCATAGACTTAAAACAATTTTTAAAAATTGCAAACAGTTAAAAAAAAATTGGAGAATTCAAATAATTTAAAAGAAATCCAAAGAATTTTAAAGAAATTTTAAGAATTCAAGGTCAGTTCAAGGAAAAACTTTTAAAAAACCGAGCCTTTAGCTTCTAGATGTTACGAATTGGGATTTGATTCTGGGCCTTACGACTTAGTACTGAGTATTTAAGAATTCAAGGTTATTACAAGAGAATTCAAAAGAATGGAAAATAATTCCACACAATTCCAGACAATTCGTAACAATTCAAAACAATTCCAAATAATTCAAAACAATTCAAAACAGTTCAAAACAATTCATAAGAATTTTAAAAAATTAAAAATTTCGTGGTGAGTTCCAGAGAATTAAAAAAAATGAAAAAGAATTCGAAAGACTTCAAAAGAATTTAAAGAAACAATTAAAACAATTCAATAGAATTGAAAACAGTTGAAAACAATTCCAAAGAATTCAAAATGATTCAAAAGTATTCAAAAAATTCAAAGAATTCAAAAAGATTCAAAAGAATTGACCTTAAATATTTACCCTTAGGTTTATGGTCCTTACGAGTTGGGATTTTATTTTGGATCCTGCGGCTTGGAACTCAGTGTTTCAAGAATTCAAGATGAGTTCAATAAAATTGAAAATAATTTAAAACAATTCGAAAGGCTTAAAAAAAAATTTGAAGAATTTAAAAGAAATCCAAAGAAATTTGAAGAAATTTGAAGAATTCAAAGTGAGTTCAAGAGAAAACTTCAAAAAATTGGGCCTTAAGCATTTGGGTCTTACGAATTGGGACTTGATTCTGGGTCTTACAATTTGCAACTGAGTGTTTTAAGAATTCAAGGTTAGTACAAGAGAATTCAAAAGAATGGAAAATAATTTCAAACAATTCCAGACAATTCGTAACAATTCAAAACAATTCCAAATTCAAAACAATTCAAAAACTTTAAAACCTTCAAAAAAATTATAAAGAATTCGAAAGACTTCAAAATAATTTTAAAAAAAAATTAAAAACAATTCAAGAGTATTGAAAAAATTTAAAGACATGAAAAATCTTCAAAAGGAATGGGCCTTACATATTTGGCCTTAGGTTTTTGGACCTCGTGAATTAAAACTTGCTTTTGGGCCTTGCGGCTTGAAACTCAGCCTTTTTTTGACTTGAAATATGTATTTGAAAATAGGTAGGAAGTTGTGACAGAAGGAAGCAATCTCGATTGGAATAAATTCCCTAAAGAGGAGAAATCACGGTGGCAAAGGGGCGATGTTATTTGGGGGAGTTGAAATAGAATATTTTTGAGGACCCCCAGTGAAATAAGCCTATGGTTATGCTTGGGGTCTCCCCTAATCGTAGTGCCACGGGTGCCGCGCATCTCTCATTGTCGGCACATAACAGTGCAGCTGCCGGTGCTAGCGACCCCCATAACCCCCATAGAGCCACGTCACACCACCTGGCCTATCTGCATGTGTGCACTCACTGCTCCTACACCGGGCCCAGAGTCGGGCACGCGTACCTGATTTTTTTCTTTTTTCTTTCGACCGTGTCGGCTTCTATAATCACTGGCGTAACTACTCCTTTCCTGCAACCCTAAAAACACAAGACACCCTTGGTGATTACATTTCCATTCTTCCGGATTCGAAAATCCGTATGATTGTCCTGTAGATTGTAGATAATATGGAAAAAATAATAGTGTTCTGTGAAAAATATATGAGAATATCTTTAGAGGTAATGAATAGTACACACTGGATAATGTGATTTCTCATATTAGGAGTAATATTAAATTATTAATGCACTTGATTTATTTTTTAAAATAAGTAAATTACACTTATTGTAAAAAATATTTAGAGTAGAGTAATATAATTCCTATTAATGAAAAACTTCGCTATATCGAGTATATACTGTTATCTACTGTGGTCCATTCTCCCCTATGGGTATTTTTTGAATTTGGGAAGAATTTGTTTATATTTTCGAGTTTTTAAATTAAAATTTGAAATATGTAGGTATAGCCCAGAGGTGAGGGATAATACATACTGGATACTGTGACATTTTTCATAATAGGAATAATATTAAAATATTAATGTAGTCTACTTATTTTTCACAATAAGTGAAGTACACTACTTTTAAAAAGTTGTTAGAGTAGATTTATATAATTCCTATTGAAGAGAAATTTCGCTATATCGAGTATATACTGTTATCCACTGTGGACCAATCTCCCCTATAGATATTTTTTGAATTTGAGGAGAATTTATTTATATTTTTGAGTTTATAAATTAAAATTTGAAATATGTAGGTATAGCCCAGAGTAAAGGGATAGTACATACTGGATAACGCGACTTTTTCATAATATGAATAATATTCAATTATTAATGTAGTCTACTCATTTTTCACAATAAGTGAAGTACACATCGAGCATATACTGTACATATCGAGTATATACTGTTATCCACTGTGGACCAATCTCCCCTATAGATATTTTTTGAATTTGAGAAGAATTTATTTATATTTTTAAGTTTATAAATTAAAATTTGAAATATGTAGGTATAGCCCAGAGTAAAGGGATAGTACAAACTGGATAACGCGACTTTTTCATAATAGGAATAATATTCAATTATTAATGTAGTTTACTCATTTTTCACAATAAGTGAAGTACACATCGAGTATATACTGTTATCCACTGTGGACCAATCTCCCCTATAGTATTTTTTTAATTTAAGGAGAATTTATTTATATTTTCAAGTTTTTAAATTAAAACTTGAAATATATATACTTCAGGGATAATGGATCTTTTTTAAATTTACAATTTTTTAAAACTAACCCTGAAGATTTATAGATTCTCCTTGAATTTTTATGAATTTTATCAGATTCGTATTCATTAATTCTATTCAATCCCATTTATTTAAATTCAATGGATTTTTTTAGGATTATATTTTCAATTTCAATTTTACTGAAATAAATGAAATATTTTTCATTTTGAAATTTTTTTTAAAAATGCATTTAAATTTATTTGGAATTCACCCTGAATGCTCGTTAATTTATCCTGAATTATTTTTAATTCTTTGTAATTCTCTTGATTTTTTTAACTCTCCTAGAATTCTCTTAACTTTCCTTTAATTCTTATAAACTAACTCCGATTTTATTGAAATCAATGGAATATTTTGTATTTTTTTTTCAATTCATTTAAATTCATTTGGAGTTCACCCTGAATTCTTTTTAATTCTTCTTATTCTCTTTGATTTTTTAAAAATTTTTCCTGAATTCGGTTGAAATCCTTTTACTCCTTCTAAATTGACTCCAATTTTACTGACATCAATTGAATGTTTTGGATGTCAAAAACCTGTTTCAATTTATTTGAATCCAGTTGGGATTCACGCTGAATTTTTATAAATGTATCCTGATTTTTTTTTAATTCTTCTGAATTAACTTGAATTGTTTTTAATTCTCCCTAAATTTTACTGAAATCAATGGATCCTTTTTAGTTCTTTTTTTCTTAATTTACCCTGAAGTCTTTTAAACTCACTTTGAATTCTAAGGCATTTCAAATTCTTTTGAATTGCCTTAAATTTTTCTAAATTCTCTTTGAATTCAGTGAGAGTTCAATGCATTTTTTAAAAATATTTTTCAATCGTTTTCAAGTC
Organism: Melikaiella ostensackeni; assembly: GCA_032362435.1. Taxonomy (NCBI): domain Eukaryota; kingdom Metazoa; phylum Arthropoda; class Insecta; order Hymenoptera; family Cynipidae; genus Melikaiella; species Melikaiella ostensackeni. The sequence goes on along the minus strand of JAUMHM010000071.1, from coordinate 31,017,995 downwards.
ACTTGAATTTTAAAAAAATTCGCCTTGAATTCTTGTTCAGTTATCATGAATTTGTTAAAATTCACCTAGAATTTTTATAAATTTCGTCAAACTCTTCTGAATCCAGAAGAACATAACTCGCATTATTAATGTACATTAGTGATTTTAAGTCAATTGAAACCACTTTTTGGGTTAGAAATTAGTCACTTTTGGTCACTTTTTCGCTTTTTACAAGTAAATTAGGCTGTGACAGTCCTGATGGTTATACTATAATTTTGGATACACAGATTTCCTATAGATTTGTTTAAAATATTACGTAACAGTATTTATTTACCCCCCACCCCCACCCCCCTCCCATGTAACAGATCGTACCATAATCCCCCCCCCCCCCTCAAAGCTGTTATTTCATTTATGAATGATCCCTAGTCCTAAGGGATCGTACATACTGGATAATGTGATATTTTTCATAATAGAGATAATATTAAATTATAATTATAATTGTACTCCATTCATTGTTTACAAGTAAAGTATACTTCTTGTAAAAAATTGTTAGAGTAGATTACTATAATTTCTATTATTGAGAAAATTCGCTATATCGAGTAGGTACTGTTATCCACTGTGTACCAATCTCTTCTGAAGGTATTTTTTCTAATTTGCACATTTTTTTTTATATTTTCAAGTTTTTAAATTAAAATTTTAAATACGTATATCCCTGAAAAGTAATATATGCGCTTATGCTTACTGAGATACATGTTGGGACACGTGCCTGACACACGAGACAGAAACCAGCAGGACATGGAAAGATCCATTGGTAGTATGGCCAAATACCGAAGGGACCTCATATGTGAGTATGGGTCGTATATCCCTGAACAAGTTCTTATTTCCATATATTATCATAGATAAAATCCTTGCCTTACTGTGGCGAAATAGTGACTAATATAACTAAACCTACTGAGCCCATATATGTAAATTATAATCTTAAGTAATTCGGCCGAAATTACCCACTCCCATAAAGTGAATATCCATTCCATTTTAGGGTTTTAGGAATGTGCATTATGTATTAAGGTAAAGGCCCCGGTTCGTAAACTATTAAGAAGCTGGAAAGAATAAAATCCTATTCGAATGCCTCAAGCAGTATTTGAATGCAATAAACTTTCTTCTTACATGAAGATTAATCCATTTTCAATCGAAAATGTCATTGAAAGCAAGTTTAAGGATGCACTAATCAAATAATTAGGAATTTGAACGAATATACCCGATGTGCCGGTTCGTAACCCCTGAAAGTCCTCTTTGAGCCAGTTCGTAACCCAATGATGAGCCGGTTCGTAACCGGCTTATCAATGCAAGTGAATTCGAAATTATAGGCTATATTCAATTAATCTCACAATTTTTAAGCTTTCGTTTGAAGGAGTTGATTCTTTGAGACTAGTCAAAGTTGACACTAACTGGCGTCAACAGCAAATTACGCCAAGTGCGTCATTTCGTATACTAATCTTACAATCGATTCGAGGACTGTCATTTTGTAAATGACGCATTCATTTTTTGTTTTTGATCAAAGGTAAAAGTTAATATAGATATCGAAATGTCTCGGCGTCCCGAAATTCAGGACGGCTAGCCTATTTTCACCATACTGCTAGTCGTCCCGAAAATCATGTATTTTATAACTTTCACTCCTTTTGAGTTAGTCGAAGATTAGCAAAAATGTTAGCCGTTTCTAAATAAAATTAAATTTTAAAAAACTAATGAAACTCAAAGTTAGGTTATGTTTTTTTATAAAGTATAGTCTTTTAAGCTTTAACTTTAACTTATTCAAACGAAGTGTCTCATCATCCCGAAATTCGGGACGACTGGCAAATCTTGCACTTTTGGCTGGTCGTCCCGAATTTCGGGATAACTAGCATATTTCACATATTTTTTGAGTTCAGCTGCATATTACTGAAGGAAAACATAAAATGTACATAAAACAGGAGTTACTTTTAGCTGAATCAATACCAGCTTTAATTTTCTTCATACTGTAATTCGCCGTGGTCCAGTGGTTAAAACGACTTACTAGTAACGCTGCCGTCCTGCGTTCGAGTACTCGTGGTTCTTTTACGTTTTTCTGCTTTAACAAATTCGCTGCAAATTCAAAAAAATGATAAAAGTATAATTAAGAAATATACTAAAAGTAGCTTAAAAATCACCTCTGTGACTGGTCACAGAAATAATGCATTTCACATCCCTACCCCTTTCCAACATCAGATGGGGGCGGGAGGGCACCCCTGCCACTGGGCCCAGAAATAATGATTGAAATATTAGTATTTGAATCGTTTTTCTCTTTACAAATGCCCTATCGGAATGAACATTAAGAAAAAAGGAAAGATTCGATTGAAAGTAATTCCTATTTTATGTATATTTTATTATTTACTATTTCCTTCAAAAATTTGCAGCTGAATATAAAGATTCAGGGAAATTATATATCAGAAGAAATGAGATTATAAAAGCTTATTTTTTTGGGAAAACTATTTAAATGTGTGAAAAATGCTAGTCGTCCCGAAATTCGGGATGACTAGCCAAAAGCGCAAAATTGCTAGTCGTCCCGAATTTCGAGATGACTAGACGCAGCCTATAGATATTTGAAGAATATAAATTAAAGATCTGCCTCAGGGTTTTAACTATATGTGTCATATTTTAATTTTTATAAGAGTTTTTGCCAGAGGGGTGACAGATGCGTCGCTGCTTATATTTCGGTGCCCGTTCGTAACCGACTCAGAAATTATTGTATTTCGACATGAAAAGCTACTTACTCAAATGACTGCACTCGAAACAAGAAGAACGTTATCACTGTCCACTGGATTGCCACTTTTTTATTCACAACACGCCGAGCTGTCAAGTTTCGTGAAGTCATTTCAGTGCTGGTTTCATAGTCAGCTAGTCTGAAAGTACATTGTGTCACGGTGGAGAGCAGAGCGCAACGTTTTTATTTATTTTTGTTTCGAATTGAAAAACGCGAAATAATGCCTATCATCTCATATCAGTTTTGTACATTTTAATTTTTACTTCGAAAAGAAATTCACATCAGTCATCAGTTTCTATTGTATTATATAAAAAATCAATTTATACGCTTGCTGGGTTACGAACTGGTTGGGGGTTACGAACCGAGGCCTTTACCTTATCAATGTCTCGATACATGCTTTCAATTTGCAGTTGTTTCAAATTAAACTAATATTAAATGATTCGTGTTTGAAATAACTTAATGTTTAAAATTTCGAGCTGAAAGCTGATCAAGAAGCGAGGCTTAAACATTTTCAATTGAAAATTTTGAAAATTTTTAAAAGAGGAAAGTCATACAATTTTCATAATATTTGAAATCATTCTGACTTTTTTATATAATGAACTAAGAAGGTTAAAGACCCTAGCTTGAAATTAAAAAATTCTAATTGGAACAGATTTTAGCAATTTAATTATTTTTACTAAGACTAATGTTAGAAATCAAAAGGGTTGGACTTTTTGTTTCTTCCAAGCATTTTTAATATGAAAAGATGAAAAATTTTCTAAGTGGAAAGGAAAATGAAAGAAACGTAATAAGTAAAACGCAAAATATATTCATTTCAAAGATATTAATTTCCAATTATTAATTTCATTTTGTTGTGCAGATGTACAGTTTCGAAAATTTGAAATTGATCCCAAAGAATTTCATACATTATCAATTGAAAATTATTTCCTTTACACTTATCTATCTATTTATAAACTTCAAATAATAAAACGAACCAATCTAATGAATAAGAAACAAAAGCATCTGAGTGAACAAACTTCATGCTGTTAATGGAATGTATTAGATGCGAAGAGAATATGTTACCTGCGAACGGAGCGCTTGTAGATTATTATTAGTAATGAGTTATTTTACCGAATAGATTACTGTTTATTTGAAACACCTCTTTATTAACTATGTATGAATTCAAGGTGGTATCAGTCAAATAAAGAACCTCAAATCATGTACAAAGCTTAAAAAGAATATTGAAATCAAATTTAACCAATAGAAGTACAAAAAGTGTTCTAAATTTGAAAAATGGTGTTAGAAGCACGTTTGATTTGTAAAGAAAATAAATGTCATTGTAATTAGTTCGTAACGAATTTAATGCCCCGGAAATGGTCTACGAGCGTGATAAAGGGAAGATTGTGGGAACGACTATCATTTGAGTACCAAGAAGTATAGCAGTTCGCGAAGAAGGATCGATTATCGATTAAACACAACTAAACACTGTTCTCGCGGCAGCACGTGCTACCAAAAAACTTGGACGGTAGATTAGTCTCGAGATCCGGCTCGACTTCCATCGAACACGAGCGTATCCGTAATAAATCGGATCACGGGCTGATTGATACGGTCAGCCTCTCGCATTACATAAAAACCGATTTACTTCTCTTGGGAAAATACACTACCGGTTCTGCTTTTAATTGTATACCACCTTGGTCGATGATGATACCGTGTGATACCCAACACCAAACCTATTTATTTTTTAAAACTTCAAGTTTATGCTTACAAACTCATTTCTTTAAGGTCATTAATCAATCATTTTTTTCTTCAATTTTATACGATTTTAAATTCTATCAAACTGATATGTATCTGAATTAAATATGCAGTCTTTGGGGTCATCGACAATTTAAGTTAGACATATTTTCGGAATTTTAGAATCACGTTTTCTCTGGAGAAGACTGTGAGTTTTTGTCTTTTTAATAAGGAATCTGTGATAAACTAGAAATTTAAGTAAATTTTAACCCATTAACGACCAAGAACTACAATTTTTAACTTATGGCGGACATGAAATTTTGGAAACTCTACGATTTTCGCACTACTCTGTACTCGGGGGGTTTCGGGGTCGCTGATTACGAATTCCAAATTGGATTTTCAGAATTCCATATAGCGGATCCACTATGGCAGACAGAAAATTTCGAAATCTGTCGAGTTTCATCAAAATTCTGAGCTTGAATGAGGTATCTGTTCACGATTTAGACATTCTACGCTCAGCATAACCCAGAGACAACGACGTGGACGTAATAGCATTCTGTCTCATTCGGGGTGCTTGATTAGAGTGAGTCCCCTTGCCTCTCACTGGCATATGAATACTCTTAGTGATTCTTCTTGAAACACGGATTACAGAATGGCGATTCACACTCTTTACAGAAAATTCTGGTCCTTATTGGACAATGTGAACAGACTTTGAGTTAATTTTTATGAGACATTCTGTGTATTTCCCGTCTCGCCTGACCTTTTCTCATGTAGCTCTTAGCAATAGATACTGCAAATTCTTTTGTTCCGACTTTATTCTTGCCATCT
>JAUMHM010000071.1:30980341-31007953 GCA_032362435.1 Melikaiella ostensackeni | reverse complement strand
ATATTTTGTCGCTTTTGTATAAATGACCTAATATTTAGTTGTGCATTTAATCTCAATACACTTCAGTTTTCACTTTTTTCACAGTAAATTATAAATTATAAACCGTAACGTGTGGAAATAAAATGAGTATTGTTTATTATAACGGATTAACAAGGTGCAATGACTGGTAGATCTTTTTGTATTCGAAAAAATGCCTCAGATGTTGGAAATCATACTTTATAAAAAAGTAATCCATTTTTCAACACGAGAAAACACGTCGAAAACCACTCGAAAATGAATATAAAACAGCTCACAAATTAGCGAACGGTTTTTGGGAAGTCAGTACGTCAGTTCGTCGGTGCACCGTTATCCCGTAGCGTTGGCGCGCTGCTCGCTCAACACGTTCGTGCAACGGCTACACCATTGTGCGGCAAAATCTCGTCCACAACGAGAGAGCGGCAGCACGAAGTCGAAAGCAAACCGCTCTACTAGCGTTTGGCACAGCCTCTCCACGTACTGGGAGAGCGGCTTACCCAAAATTCTTCTTGTGTACTGAGAAACCGAACTTGGCAATAATACAGTTTCCAAAAGTAAAGAGGTATCAGGTATAAGCATCTGTGCCTGCAGGGCGTCACGCTTAAATGGGATGAGTCACTGAGTTGAATGGCAGAGTATTAACACTAAAACTGTCGTTTGGGTTGAACCTACTACTTCTATCTACTTCAATTCATACAGCAAGAGAAAACTTCAAAGTATTCGAATGATCACTAACGCTAATTTGTTTTATGAATGAAGAAACACGTAATTAATTGTTTTCATCAAAGAACGATTTGGCAACTTGCCGGTCGAAAATTCCAAAGTGTAAATTTTTGGACCACCCTAATGTTGGTATACTCCAAGTGCGGTAATAATAGTCCTTACAAAAAAAATGCAAAATAATGATCTATATTTTCAATATAGAATTATATAAATGAGAAAAAAATATTTCATGACGTCCCAATAAAAATATATAAAGAAATTATCTAACAGACAAACATTTTATTTCCCTACTTCAATTGTGAGGGTCGCATCGGGTAAATTCAGACTCGAGTTTATTCCGCTGAGAATAAAAATGTCAGTCAATTTATAAGACTACTGGTATAAGGCATATTTATTACGAAATTGTTGTTTTCCTTCACCAATCAGATGGACAAAGGGCATGAGTCCATTTCACTCAAAAGCAACTCGCCGACCAAAGGCAGGATCGCCGCGACAGCGCAATCTTATTCAACTTATTGTCCACAATCCCTTTTATCAAAGTTAGGAAAGAGGACATGAAAACCATCGCCTTACAGAGTCATGCTGTCTCCCTTTCGCTCGATTCACGTGTCGTTTAGGCCAAAGCATAATTCAATAACAGTTAAGAGAGATAACATGGAAACAGTCGCCTTCTAGAGATGCTGTATTCGTTTTGTTTGACTCAGTTGCTGTTTGAACCAAAGTATGATTTATCAAAAGTTAAGAGAGATAAAATGAAAACAGTCGCCTAGCAGTGACGCTGTCTTCCTTTTGTTTGAAAGAAAGAAGGCTTGACTTTTCCTCGTTAAAAAAATCCTAAAACGCATGTGGGATGAGAAGTATTGGTGGAGTTATATGAGGTCCATTGTAGGAAAACGGTAGTCAATGATAAAATAAGAAATGATTTTGGTGGACGACTTTTCTCGCCTGTTACATTTCGTGATGGCTTCTGAAGAGTCCCCTTGTCTCTCACGTTTTGGGGAGTTTTTTTGGTGTTAATCTCTTCGCTTCTAACAATTTGGGGTGCTTTTTGATGTGAGTCTCTTTGCTTTTCACATTTTGGGGTGCTTCTTCTTCGTAAGTACCCTTGCCCCTCACGTTTTGGGGTGCTTTTTGGTGTGAATCCCCTTGTCTCTCACGTTTTGTGGAGTTTTCTTGGTGTTACTCTCTTCGTCTCTAACAATTTGGGGTGCTTTTTGATGTGAGTCTTCTTGGCTTTCACATTTTGGGATGTTTTTCTATGTGAGTCTCCTTGCCTATCACATTTTGGGGTGCTTTTGGTGTGAGTCACCTGCTTCTCATGTTTTGGGGAATTTTCTGGTGTTAATCTCTTCGCCTCTAACAATTTTGAGTACTTTTTGATATGAATCTTCTTTCTTGCCTTTCACTTTTCGGGATGCTTTTTTTATTTTAACGTTCACATGAAAAATCGAGGTGAAATAATTTTTTTATTCTACAGTGATTATTTTGATTGTAAACCATGTCAAATGACCTTTCAGAAACCCTAATGAAAATGTTGAATAGGATCACTGTATTAGGAGTTATGTACAATTGAAAGTTAGCGTTCGGGGCGAATCATCAAAAATTCGGGCCCCTGTATCTTGACAACCCATTGTACTAGATGCGCCTTCTTTACAGAATTTGAAGAGGTCCACTAGCACTACAATCTGGCAGGGTTTGAATAAGATCGGAGGCAACAAAATTTAAGGCGGGGACACTTGGCAAATTTTACCCCATATAAGACATAATTCTACTTCGACCAAAAGAAACTCATCTACCAGCGTTTGAACCATTGGGATAGGGAATATTTATTGCATAGAAATATAGGCGCAGCATGAAGAAATGGATCGAAACACGTATCTATCTAATCCAAAAATATTATATAAAAAATTTTTTAAAAAAGTTAATAAAAAATATTATAAAATTATTATAAAATATATTTGGAATAACTGAAAAAATTAAAAATACATCCGGCTATTAAGAACTATCAGAATATTAAAAATCTAATAATGATAATATTTGGATGCTGGTGGTGAATTGGCTTTAGGTCGCAAATTTTTTTATAATTGCATATTAAATTCTGATATTAATTGTGTTAAATCAACTGATGTTTTTCAGAGGAAAAATACATTAATTTTTTTACAAGAGTGCTCACACAGTGTAAAAATCTTGTTGTTATCTTAATTTATAATTGTTCTCAAATTTTTGAATCATTAAAGTGTTATAATTTTTTGCCTCCATTTACAGCTTCAGAAAGTTATGTATTTACTATAAAATTATATCTCTGCACGAACCAACAACTTTTTTCTACTCATTTCAAAAATACACTGAAAGTCTCTAATAAGTCTGTCTGCAATATGTCTTTCCGAGAATTTCGTTCCACGATTAGCGGACGACGGGGTAAAGAGAGCTTGACTCTAAAGCCAGCAAACTCGTCCACTACCGCACTAACGAAGCGGGCTGTATCACAAGCGCATAGTTTCGTCAGTTCACACGGTCCGCATTTCGCTTCATTCGCTTTCAGTGTTTACGTTATGTGTTACAAAAATATCACAGGAAAAAAAGAGAAAGCGTTTATCCTTCAAAACAAATAAACGTTTAAAGAAATTTAATAAATATTTTTCACTGCGAACGAAAATCAAATAGAAATGGTTCATACGGCCCTGATTGTTCACATTCGAGTCCCCCGGATATATGTCCAAGGCCATTTAAGGTAAGAACCAAAGTCGGACTTATATTGACATTCCAGTGTAAATCGCTGATGAGGGCCCATATTCGAGGCCGAAAGGTCTGATTCAATGGTACATTGAATTCATTTTTTGGGACCCTGAAGCCAATTTACCACCAACATCCAAATATTATCTTGAATGAGTGTCGATACAACGTCTTTCTTAAACATCATTAAAAATTAAGCTGAATAAAAAAATTCATCAGAGAGAGTAAAATAAGTTAGAAAAAAACAGAAAATCAAGTAGTAAATTTCTCAAATTAAAATTTTCAAATACGCCGGGGACGTTTTCGGAATAGTTGAAGATGGAGGGAAAAACGCTTCTTCTTCAATTTCTCTAAAAACGTCCCCGGCGTGCTGGAAAATATTAATTTGGGAAAACTGATACTTGATTTTGTATTTTCCTGACTTATTTTACTTATTTTGGAGGATTTTTTAAATCAACTTAATTAAATTAAAAAAAATATATTTATTTCATTCTTTCTAAAGGATTTTTTTTATCAATTGCAATTTTCCGTATTGAACGTTACTCAAAGTAGTGCACTAGAATAATAAGTGAGTATTTCTAATTTGTTCAAATTATTGTTTTTCAATCACACAGCTCCCCCAAAAAAAAGTTGTCAGCCTCAGAAACCAGAATAGGCTTACCATACGTTTCTGAAGTCGCTGAATCTGAACCCGGAGCCGGTTTGACTCCATCACGTCTCATTTCGTTTCTAACCTCAAAAAGCATGGGAAATCGCTGATTTCAGGTGAAACATGATTCCCGTCTATGAAAAGTGGCTATATTCTATGTTTTCGAGATCGTTGAGTACGGATTTGGAGTCGTTGTGGTTCTGTGACGTCACACTTCGTCCCTAACCTCAAAAAACGTGGTAAATTGGTAATTTTATGTAAAACATGCATTTTTTCAATGCAAAGTGGCCATATCCTATGCTTTCGAGGTCGCTGGGTACGAATTCGGAGTCATTTTGATTTTATAACGTCATACTCTGTCTCTAACCTCAAAAAAAAACGTGGCGAATGGGTAATTTTATGTAAAATATTTATTTTCTTAATGCAAAGTGGTCGTATTCTATGTTGTCTATGTTCGTGAGTCCGAATTCACAGCAAGTTCCTCTCAACTCAGGCAATTCTTGAGTATGCACTCCTTTATCTTCGAAAGATCGACTTAATGGATTCTGCTTTCTTTTAACTCCTTTCTGTGTGTTTTCTCTCTAATATCCAACAAAAGTCTGCCATCATGTTTATATCTCACCTACCTTGGTAGCAACATTCCATCTCTTTAATATCTTGATGGAATCTTTTTCCATTTTCTTAATTGTAATCACCGAAATTTATTGGGAAATAGTCAGTATGGGAATTCAATACATGTAACTTTAAGCTCATATTACATCCCATTTTATCGAAGATCTGTATCATATTTTTCACAATTCTTTTGTAATTATCACTATCGTGGTTCCATGAAAAGTTTCCAATAACTTTCTTGAGGCTTAACTGAGCTGCGTTTTGCTCTTTGTTCATAGTTGTGACGAAATTCTGATCCCTACACATTTTCGGATTTGAGGTCTATCGAATGTTTCTGCTTTTAGTTTTGCATCCGATAGTTCTGGGAATCGTCCTCGAAGATATATAGAACAGCCATCTTCTTCTTCCAATGCTGATACAAAATGCTTCACCATGCCCAGTTTTATATGCAGAGGTGACATTGAAACTCTCGCCGGATCCACTAGTGTCAGGTTGATGATGTTCTCTGATCCTGGATCAGAAGATTCTCTGGCTGGCCAATAAATATTTTTATAATGATTAGGTCGGTCTCTACTTTCTCATAAACATAGAAAACATGGGTGTTTAAGGTTACCTAATTGCTGACCCAAAGTTATTCTTAGTATTTTTAAATGCCTACAAATCCGTCAATTGAGTTCTGAATATTTCAATCCATCCAATATCAATTTGATATTTTCGTAATTCTCTTTCAACGTAGTTGAATGTGCTACCGGTATGGGAGCAAAACTTTCGTATTGTGAAACAAAACAGCTTTCAAACTTTTCTTACCGGAATCTATGAATAGTCTCCAATCCCTGGTTTCAATTCATCCATGGAACTATTTATATCTTGACGTCAGATTCACTGGAGCATTCTTCTTCGCTGGCGTCTTCTTGGATTTCTAAACTTTCCCGAGAAGAAATAAATCCGATTCCTTCAATACCTTGCTCATCTGTATCGCACATCTTGATGGGTCTTATTACTGTCAAAACATCGACGTAAGCCATGCTTCTTTTATTTTTTTGTTGAATCCAGTTACATCGTTCTTGCAGAAATAGAAATTCTCTTCACAAGTGGATTCTGCCCATAAAGTTAGACTTTTTAGTTTAAGATCTTTAATATTTTTACTCTCATGCCAACGAGTCAATTGTGACCTATAATAATTGCATATTTTATGTGCCACCCATTCTTTATCCTGATCAGCAATTGTGAGATCATAAAAATCTTCGTAAATCGTTCTGATCTGCTCAGAAATTATTCTGAGAGTTTTTGGTGTATAAAATTACTGCATGCGTAGCAGAATCAATTAGGGTCTCTTTCACAATGATGTTTCGAGGTGGTAGTTTCGGGATAAACTAGTGATTTAGTATCTTTAGATTGTTGAGTTGAGGATTGTTTAGTTTTATTCACAAATGCCATGAGTATATGATATTACTCACACATTAGGGATTCTGGTTCGATCGCAGCTAAGTTTGCCGACCTGAGGAAGATAACCCTCATACCTCCCCAGGGCTAAGTATGAGGGCCTTCAGACTTCGACGAGGACAAAGTCAGCTCGTCGTCGGACACACCACTGCTTTATCCTCACACCCTAATGCCCTCCTGGAAGGCAGTAAACTCCTACTGGAATCGTTTCTCCAACAGATAGTGATACGAATCATTCTACACCTCCCCTTTCAGGGCAGTTGTCATCGTTCACAGAATCTGTCGGAGTAGCAGGATTTCGTTACTCGTTCAAGCAACAAGATCATACTGAGATAAAAAGCCATTTGAGTATCAAAATAACAAAGATGCTTGCATTACCTGATATCACTGTGGGATCGAACATATAATTATGCAGTGCGAGAACGTGCGAAATGCTGCTTCGCACGGTTGTTATCTGCAGAATGCTGTCGACGGCATCAACTGATTTTCGACTAGCTTTCAATTTCCGCTAAGCGAGAAATCAAACGAGTGTAGTCTGGTCTGTTGGATTCCAAGTTTTTCCCAAGTCACGTATCAACGATTAAATGCTGGGACTGTCGTACCGAACCGACTCAGGATTTATTCTCAGCGACCTCGAAAACATAGAATATGATCACTTTGCATTGAAAAAATGCAAATTTTACATAAAATTACCAATTTGCCAAGTTTTTTTTTAGGTTGGAGGCGAAGTGTGACGTCATGAAACCTCAACGACTCCCGATTCGTACTCAGGGACCTCAAAAACATAGAATTTTGAACACTTTTCGTATACGGGAATCATGTTTCTCCTAAAATCAGCGGTTTTCTATGTTTTTTGAGGCAAGGGACGAAATGTGACGTAATGAAGTCAAACCGACTCCAGATTCCGATTTAGCTACTTCAAAAACGTCGGGTACGCTTATTCTGGTGTCTGGGGCTGACAACTTTTTTTTTGGGAGATGTGTCATTGTTCCCCCTTATTATTACAAATTATTTGGCAACAAACATGCAATTGGAAATCATCGTTCTGTAATCTGTTGCCTAAAAAGTTTGAGGTCATGTTTTACTAGTATTTCATATTTCATATTTCGACAGGGAAGTCTATGGAAACGGACCTGCATATCAATTCTCCTTCTCTAATATATCAATTCAATCATTTTTTATATTAATTTTTTGAACAGGGAATTTTTCCGTCTTTAAAACAGTATAGACAAAAATATATAATATGTATCTTCTATATGTTCCCACTCACATACTTGCATCTCATATCGAAAACAAATATGTCGTACGCCGAGTCACTCAACTGCACTCAATGTTGCCAGTTATGAGGAAAGAAAACATGAGTTTATGATCTGAAGATTAGAACCTCGTATAAATTGTATTGCTGTGAGCCTCAGCATCAGATCCCTCTTGACTTTTTTTTCATATCGTGCGTTATGTGGCTTAGAATTTCTATTTTCGTTTGTTTTCTTGAATTTTGTGAATTTTGTTACTCTGATAATTTTGCTTTTATCGAAAAAAAAAGTCATGAAGATAAATTGTTCGACTTTATGAGTACTACGAATGACCGTACATGAAATTTCAGAATCTTAAAAAAAAATCTCAGAAGTATTGAAAATGCTCCAACTTTTTGAATTTTTATCCAAAATGGCTGCCGAACGAACTTGACCTTCGGTTTTTGTCACTAGCAGAGTGTACCAAAGGCCAATCCAAAAAATTAATTCTTTCGAAAGCTATCGTGTTCACAGACAGACATACATACATGCAGACGGAGACATTCGTGAAGACCTGTTTTTCGGGTTCAGAGGGTCTCAAAACATGGACATTCGACAAAAAAGGGGGGATCAAATTTTACACAAATCTAATACCTTCTCTGATGAGAAAGTAAAAATTAGTATTGGCCGCTAAATTATTCGCATTATTTGAAATTCTTGATTTTTGATGTCAGATTCGGCATCAGCGACCCAAAAAACCCTATACGGAAGTTATTGCATTTCTAACGATTAAAAATGTACTTTAAATCACAGATATGGTTATATTTACCAACACGATTGGTGAAAACCACTACGAAGAAACACAAAGTGCGAGTCACGTTCCTCATTCTTCTTCAAATAAAGGAAACTATGTTATGAAAAATCTCGATGAGAATGTAACTTCTAATGTATGGGTTTTGAAATGTTTCAGTATATATAACATCAGCTGGTATCTTATTTGTCGTTCTTAATCAGACCTGCCTGGCAAAGGGGATTTTGCGATCAAACCACATGGAGCGCTTCCACTTCCAGTTCTTAGAGTAGGCTGCAGTAGTGGGAGAGTTGCGTGGTGGTCTCTCGTTGTAGTGGAGTAAAGTAGTCCCGAAGGAACGAAATATCTGTAGGAGTGCTTCCGAACGACTAACTTTTCAATGCAGAATTTGAATAGCAACTAAAGTTTGGATTATTTGATGACAGTGATTTAATTTTCATTTTCAACAAAGGTAATTGAAAATGAAAGTTGACACAGTTTTCTTTAAAGGGTTTGATTTTTAATATCACACTTCTGTACAGAAATGCTAAATGATACTCTTTGAAGTATAACAATATATTCATATTATGTAAAAGGTAGAAAGATAAGTCATAGAAACCAAATATGATTACAAAATATAAATCCAAGTCAGGGTATTTGTTGGGTATCAGTATTGTTTTATCTCGAATATCAAAAAAGTTTTTCTCGTGTCAAAAAGGTAACATTTTTTTTCGAATTTCTAAACGCAAAAAATAAAACCACTTGCAATTAACTGATGTAGCGGGAAATCAGAGCAGACGTGGATATCAACTGGAGTTACAAAGTTACATACACACGCATTTTTTCAGATTTTATTTTTGAGTCCCGGTGATCGAATTATATGGAAATGTATAAAGAAAGTACGCTGTTAAAGATTTATGTTGCAAATTTACAATAAATGTATTGAAAGTTAGTTACCGAAACTTAATGTAATTTCACAATATTTGTTTTGTTTACTGAATGAGGAGAAGAATGAAAATTTCCTGCATGTATGGGTTTGTATTGAATTTTGAATGAAAATTAAAATGGCTGGCCTTTCCCATTGATAAATCCGACATGGGATACAACATCGGTAACGACGTCAAAAACTATACCGGAAACAAGGACGGAATTCAGGATCGAATACGACGTCGTTTCCGGCGTCGTTTATGACTTCGGTTCCGGTGTGAGAGAAAATTGTTTGTAATATGTACTTATAACTATGATAGCAAATAATATTACGCACTTAAATTTATAATTTGTGGAATTCATCACGAATATAGTGATAAAAGTGAGTGGCAGGGAATGGTAAGCGCAAATTATTATAAGCAAAAGAAATATGGTTTTGTACGAGTTATTTTATCATACAAATAATAATTAAATAATAATAATAATATCAATAGTAACTTAAATCATTGAAACGCAAAGCCGTTATTAAAATGGTATTTAGATTCACCATTTAGCAGATTTTAATTAATCTCTGCGTTTTTCCAAATACCTTCTGATGTAAATTTTATCGGAAAGATATTTCCAATATTTTGTACGCTGATGTATCGATTTATTCCCTTCACACCGGAATTAGTGACTTTTTCATAAAGTAGGTCTGGAATAGTTGAATCGAAACTATAGAAAATTGCACTGATAAGAATTAAAAATTGCGTAAATGTGTTTTGATAAAATAATGACAACAATATGTTGATCATCATTGCATAGAAAATGAAATTTAAAGGATAAAAGAGAAAGTGAATAATGAATTATAATTTTTTTTTGAAAAGGTTTTTAATTATAATGCAAACCTTTTATTATTTTCTTTTTTGAAGGCGTTAACACCTGCCTAATCATTGCCTGATTATCATTATTCCCATTATTTTTATTTGCCCTCTGAAAATCTAAACATTTTCTTTGATGTACAGCTCTACCCCAAAGTACGTTAGCTACTGCTCGAAAAAATCTGGAATCGTTCTTCCGTTTCATATGTTCCCAAATGTCAAGGTGAATATCAAACCCTTCACGTAGGGAGACCTATAAAAAATGTTCAGTAACATTAAAAATATATTCCACTGAAGTCGGGGCCAAATGTCGAGGCCTCTCATTTGCTTTGATTGCAACTCACACAAAAAAAATCTCTGAATTTTCTAAGAAAATGAATCTGAAAGCTTAAAGTCTTCTGAACTCCACGATATGATCACTTTTATCCTTAACAATTTTTATTAATAATTATAGGGCATAACATTCCAAAAAATAAGGTTTTCCGGCACCCTTTTTTAAGTGTCGACTTTCATCCATTCCCAAAAAGCGGTCGACGTTTGGAAAAATCGAAGGAAATTCAGAGATATTCTTTCAACATTCTTTAATGCAAAACATTTTTCAAAATTCTGAAATATTCAATCACTTACCTTCTACGGTGATTTATTTACAAAATCTTTATCTTAAGAACGAATGAAGATAGGAAGCCGTGTAATGGCTCCAAATGTGCAGTTTTGTGATGAGAGTGTAGTGCAATAATTAAATTTATGATAAAATCATTGTTACGCAAGAAATATAATTTTGAATACTTCTGACTTTAATCAAGTTTGGCGCCTCGTTCGGCACAACAGGACAAGTAGTAGAAAAAAAGTACCCTTTCGATGACGATAGTAACGGAGTCAGTTTGCTTCTGGAGTTACCATTTTCATCGAAAGGGTACTTTTTTTCTACACTACTTGTCTTGCTGTGCCGAACCACGCGCCAACACTGATTAAAGTTAGAAATATTCAAAATAATATTTCTTGCGTCAAAATGACTCTATCATAAATTTAATTATTGCACTGTACTCTCATCACAAAATTGCAAATTTGGAGCTACTACACGGCTATCTATTTTTATTCATTCTCAAAATGAAGTTTTTTGTAAATAAATCACCGTTACAAGTAAATTATTGAATATTTCAGAATTTTCAAAAATGTATTACATTAAAGAGTTTCGAAGGAATATCTGTGAATTTTTTTCAGATTTTTCAAAACGTCGACCGCGGCATGGTAGAAGAAAATATCTAACTTCGAGCGCAAACGGATTCTCATATTGTGAAGATAACAACTCTACAAATATTTTTTTTGGTATTATGCAAGCTCAGCAACAATTTGAAATACATTCCCAAAAATGAAATTAGAAAAAAATTTAAAAGCGGTGAGAAGTTATTGCGCTCGGGCTAAAAATTTTTATATCCCCTTCTCCGATGAATTATATCATTAATTAATAGATTTTTTCATAGAGTTTTAAATTTTTATTTTTATTTTATTTATTTTGATTTTAATAAAAATAATTATTTCTTTTGAATGAAATATTTATTAAATTCATTCATGTATTATTGAATTTGTTATTTCTATTGATTGGATAATATTCATTTTAATTGGCATTGTTATGTTTATTACATCTATAGTAATAATTTATAGAAGAGAATATATAGAAATACAATTACAAAAAAAATGTATTATAATTTTAATAATATTTATTATTTCAGTAATTTCAATAATTATATGTATATTAATATGGTACTTTTTTTCTCATTTTTTATTATTCTTATTACCTTTTTGCAATTTCTGTATCGAGCGCCTCCATTATTATTTGATCTGATTGTTATTTCACTTCGATATTTGAGACGTTTTTCTCTTTTCGCCTCCAGGATTTCAGACTTCTCCGCTGTAAATATATGACGCTTTTCAAATATTATTTCTATGTAAACAAATATTCCAAGTAATTTTATTTAATAATTTTATTTTATGAAGACTTAGTAACTTTATTTATCTATCACGGGTCAATTTTTCACACTTCAATTTTGAACATGGCGTTAAACAAAAATATAAAAACAAGCAAAGAAAAAAAATATATTTATTTTTCAATTCACTCTGTAACCACACTTATGTTTGTCGTTTAAAACCCAAGGATTAATTCTAGATAAGGAAAAAGTATTTAATTTAGTATTTATGGATTATCTTACAAATTTTTTATTTTGATAAGAAAGCATGTCAATTTGAAAATTATTATAGTATATTATTTAAATTAGAGTTACCACTTAATAGAAGAATGTACGCATTGTACAAATAATCCCCCTTATCATTTTTCCCAGTTCATCAAACTTTATATTTATGAAGGGCGTGGAAATCGTTTTCCTTTTTTGGTTCCGTAATGATTTTACCAAATCCAAAGGGACTATTTTTTCGCAACCATTTGTGAATTATACAAACGCCCACTTGAACTGCTTTGCACTCTTACTTGACATTTCATTCAATTACACTGAGATCTCGAAATAGTGCGGGTTTCGGGGGTTGCCCCAAAAAAAACTTTGCTTCCCGTAAGCAAATGTATTTGCTTCCTCATAGAGGAAGCATTAGTGATTTTTTTAATAATAGACGAACTTAAGTTTTCATTTTGATCAATTTAAAAATAGAAATTTACAAAAAATACAAAATTATAAAATAATGCAATAATTTTTTTAAATACAACGACAAATCAGATAAATTAAATTTTGTATTTGAAATGATATTTTTTCGAGCTGGACAAGGAGAGGAGAAAGCTCTATCACGCCTCAACCCTTTCCCAGCTTTATGATTTTTTTACAAAAATAGTGATAATCATTTTATTTGGAAAATTATGATCAAAACATCTTTTCTATTCATACATCAACTTTGAATTATGTTAATAAAAAAAGTTCTTGTATGAAAACCCGATTTTAAAAATATTATAAAGGGCTAAAAAATGCAATAAATATTCTTAAGAATCCTTCGGTCAGTTTCAAGATTTTAGTGGTGACAATAAGCCCTCCAAATTTGATCAATTTATCTGCAATCATTTTCAAGTTATCGCGTTCACAAAAAAGTGTGACACACACACACACACATCTGAACAATTGCTTAAAAATTTGTATTAGACATTTTTAAATTGAGGAATGTTCAATTAAATGAATTTGAAAATTGTAGAAAATGTTACCATTACAAAGCTTCCTCTATGAGCAAGCAAAAAATATAATATTAAATTCTTTTTTTATAAATAATGATTTATAGACTGAGAAATTTATTATTCTAATGATAACTTGGAGAATTGTAAATTTTTATAGTTGATAATTCAAAATGTCTTTCATACCTTCAGCGTATAAACCTTCAAGTTGAAGATTGAAATCAGGGAGACTCAGAAATGATGTATTTAATCGACTTTTAAAAATTTCAGAATGATATTGAGGATGACTTTTTCTTAGAGGCGCTGATTAAAAATTATTTTTTACTGGATGAAGAAATAGATGTCAGTGATGTTAGCCAAGATCCATCCCAGAAGCGCTTCTCTTCTTTCAAAGACATGGTAAATAGCGATGATATCAACAATTTTATCAAAGTTCCAGAAAATAAAAGCATAGGAGAAATTATACTGATGATCATAAAATATGCAATTGTTGATGCGTTATCTTTAACCGAAATCACAGATTTATTTCTAATGATAAACTGTATTTTCATATGCGATATTCTTCCAAACACCAAACATTTGATTGACAAACTGTTCTATACAAAAAAGAATATGGAACTTCATGCGACATGCACAAAATGTGGTGCATACACTATATAGGGCAATTCATACGTAAGAATCGATTTGTTAAATGTGAAATATGCAAAACGAAAATTAACGTGAAGAATAATGCATACAAGAATTTTTTCGTAATGATGGATGTTTCTTCGCACATATCAAAGCTTATTGAATATAATAGCGAGTACTTCAGTTATGTAATGAATGAAAGAGTTCACAAAAAAGGCCATATATTCGACATTTACGATGGTCAGCTTTACCAAGAATTTGTTGAAAATTTGAGCCCGGGCCACAAGAACACATATGCCACTACTACTTTTAACACCGACGGAGCACCCTTATTTAGCAGTTCCAGCTATCCTACTTGGCCTATATTTTTGATGATAAACGAACAAACTGCACATGTTAGATCGAGAGAACTAATTTCGGCAGGTCTCTGGTTTGGCAAAGACAAACCAAATATGAACGTTTGCCTCGGGACATATGTTGAAAAAATGAACTATCTTTTAATGAAAAGAGTTCAAAGCAAGATAAAAAAAATGAACAAGTTTCTATTAAAATTTTTACACTGATTTGTTGTGTAGACTCGGTAGCTCGCACTCCAGTGCAGAAACTTGTTCAATTTAATGGATCTCACGGTTGCAGCAACTGCCTGCATCCTGGGAAGTGGGTTTAAAATAAAGAAAATAATTCATCTTTCAGAAATATTAGATATACTTTACAGAATAAAGTACCGGAGAATAGAAACCTCGTCATTGATACTCTCTCGACGAATATTAAAGCTCCGCACCAAATTGTTAGACTAACGCGTTCTTTCACGAAAAAGGAATTTTGGAAGTCAGGAAAATATGAAAATTGGTCTGTATTTTAGAGCTTGCACACTCTTAAAATGATTTTACCAGACGAGTTATTGTTGCACTGGGCTCTATTCGTAGAAGCATTGTATCTGTTATCAAAAGACGACATTACCACTTTTGAAGTGGATTCAGCTGATCAGTTGTTTCTCGAATTTGTATCTAAAACTAAGAGCCTTTACTCAAAAGTATCCATGACTTCTAATGTATATTTAATTTTACATCCAGCTAGTGCTGTTTCTAATTGGTGTCCACTTTGTGCACACAATTGCTTCGCGTTTGAAAGTGGAAACGGAGATTTACTGACTGTTATCCATGCCGCGAAAGACGTCCATCACCAAATATGTCGTGGAATCAGCTTAAAATACAGTCTGTTAGTTTTAAAAGATACCTTGTATCCGAATGGCTCACATACGGTTAAACACCATTGCAATCACATAGGTGCGACAATGGTAAAAAAACCCAACAAATTTTTAATGTTATTTTGATTATTCATCTTGTGTGGACAATGTATGGTAACAAAAAATAAATTCTCTAAAAAAGCAGTTTCTCATAAAAAAATTGTTAAAAATAGTTGTCTCTACATGTCATTGACAGCAAACATGAAAGATCTGACATTGCTGTTGCACAGTTACATAGCGGTACTTATGTGCTTCCAGTCAGTTTTATAGTAAATTCTGTTTCGAAAAAGGAGTTTACGATTGTTGAAAATGTACACACAGCAAATTCATTTTCTGAAAAATGTAAAATGATTCAGAAAGTGAGAAGGATCGATACAGAAGAATCTTTTATACTAACCAGCGAGTTTAAAAAAGTTTGTGTTCATATGCTGTTAGATGATACCGAGTATGTCTATACTGTTCCAAATTTAAGTTACTATTAATATTCTTATTATTATTATTATGTCATAATCATTTGTATGATGAAATGAATCATGCAAAACCATATTTCTTTTGCTTATAATAATTTGCGCTGACCATTCCCTGCCATTCACTTTTATCATTATCATTATTTGTGAAATCTTCTTCTAATTCCTTTTTAATACTGTACATTCCTTTTTGTTCGAAAGCACAATGAACACATTAGGCTTCAAAGTTACAAACAAATGCATGTTACTACTAGGTCGTTTGAAAAGTCCCGGTCCTAACGACCGGATGGAGCCACTAGTATAAAATCATTATCATTCATGTGAAGTGCTAACCTTAAAGACACTCATTTTAAGGTTTCATTACAATCTGTCAAGTACTTTGTGTTTATTGTAATTTTCATGTCATCATCTCAGTGATTTTGTGAACAATGGAAAGAAACAAATTTCGTGTTCTCATTAAACAGTATTATTTGAGAAGAAAAGCGGCTGTAGAAGCTGAAGAAATGCTTGATAAGTATTATGACACATCTGCTCCAGCGAATACAACAGTTAAAAGTTGAATGCAAGGGTTCAAGTTTCATCGTACGAGCACAAATGACGAACCACGTTCAGGGAGGCCTTCAGATGCGACTACGCCAGAAGTGATGAAAAAAGATCTTCATTAAGTGACCGATGACCGTGAATTGAAGATGCGTGTCCACATTTCGCATAATGATTTGAACATGCGAAAGCTATGTGCGCGATGGGGGCCGCGCGTGCTCACTGACCAGCAAAAGTTGGAAAGAGCTGATTTTTCCTCAATCCAATTTAGACATGCTCAAGCGTAATTTAAAGGAGTTCTTGCGCTATCTTGTGACTATTGACGAAACTTAGATCCACCACTATACGCCCGAGACAAAGCAGCAGTCAAAGCAGTGGGTACTGTCTGGTGAAAGTGCACCAAAGAAGGCGAAGGCTGTTCGGTTAGCTAGGAGGGTGATGGCCACAGCATTTTGGGATTCCTAAGAAATTATGCTCATTGATTACTTGGAGAAGGGTAAAACTATAATGAGAACGTACTGTGCATCACTACTGGACCGTTTAAAAGCTGGGCTGAAAAAAATGGCCACAATTGGTGCACAAAAAAGTGCTGCTTCATTGCGACAGCGCACCGGCTGACACATCCGCAATCGCAATGACAAAAATACTCGACCTGGGTTTCGAATTGATTCCTCATCCAATCTATTTTCCAGACTTGGCTCAGTGCGACTTCGGCCACTTAGGTTGCCCGAAACAAAAAAAGTGAAATATGTCTTCAATTGTTATTACGTTGGCTAGATTTAGACACAAGGTTTTCTCGAAATTTCGAAATCTCTCAAAATGGCAGACTTTGACAAAAAAATTTCATTTCGACTACTTTTTTTTAGCTAAGAAAGGCTGTAAGAATTAAACAAAACAACATTTTTGGAAGAGCTTGTGTTCTGATTTAGCGACATGTCTGCTGAACAATTGAGAAAAAATATGACCCGATACTCCAAATACTTCTAGTCGAAGTCTGACCAAAACTTTTGAAAAACACGACTTTTGGGAAAATGCGCTTGAACATAAACCACCTGTAGCAGAGACGCGCGAAATGATTCGAGCGGCCGTGAAAGACGTTTTACCACTCGCTAACTAAAGTCTATTCCCCAAAATCCTTTATAGGGCACATTTCTAATATCTTCTAGATTCGAAATATGCAAAGAAAAAAATCGATTTCTCAAAACCACGAACGTGGAAGACCCCCTTAATAATATCAATTAGCCACCCTATTTAGTATTTAGTTTTCATAATTATATATCACTTATATAACTTAACCTTCTACCTGCGAATACTGTAAATACATTGTAAGGCACTTCAACAAGTATTATTCAACAATATTGTGTACAAAAGTCTTGAATGATTTTATTTGAAAGAACATTGTGTCAACATTTATTTTCAATTAACTCTATTGAAAATAAATGTTGAATTACTGTAATAAAATAATCAAAACTCTGGTTGCTATTTGAATTCCACATTGAAAAGTTAGTCGCCCCACAAGCACCCCTACAGATATCTCGTATCTTCGGGACTACGCTACGTCCATACAACGAGAGATCACCACGCGACTCTCCCACTACTGCAGCCTACTCTAAGAACTGGAAGTGGAAGCGTTCCATATGGTTTGGTCGGGAATTCCCCCTTGCTAGGCAGGTCTGTTCTAAATTATTTGTTCTTCACTAAGCTGTCTTTCACAAACTGAAATCGAAAAAATTCCTGAGATTTATGACATTATTATTTGCAATTTAGCGAGACCGATGAGTCTGATTGCTCAATGGTGACATCGGTGGAAATTCAATTCCACTTTAAGAATTTGAAAAAATAAAGTCTCACATTCTTTGAATTACAATAAAAATTCTTCACATGTATCGCTTACTTAGCCGAGACGGAACGCTATCTCTTACCCCAGAAGTATAATCCATACAAGCATGAAAAAACAAGGTTGTAGTATATTTTATTGTAATTGAAATTTTTCTAAAATTGCATGACTTGCATGATTTTCTACCATCTGGCTGTTCCCTCAGTGAAAAAATTTCATGGCAGTCTGGTGTCAGGTCTGGCTTCATCTAGAAAACGTTATGATTTCGGCCAGGCCCAGGCCAGACCGTCCGGTTAGCATGAAGACTGGCAACTAGACGGCCTGGTCTGGGTCGGAACAGTAACAGAAGATTTTTCCACACGGTTTCAGAAACAATTAATTTCATCAAAAGACAATCAAAATTTCACTTGCAAGACATTTTTCCCGGTCGCAAGATGGCGCGAAAGTGAATTTTGTGACTGAAAGTGTGTTAAAAATCCCATAAAAGGCGTTTTCAACCATTTTCGAAAATCCGTGTAGATCTTTCAATCGCAATGTACGAGATTTAATTTAAGACTTGTTTGAGATTCTAGTTCTAGCTCAACGGGTTTTACCACCCTCTTACTCAAGAACTTAACATAATAAAGCATTTTTGTATCCGTATCGGAATAATCGTCCAAAATTCAGGTTACAAAAAATTAGCTGAATTCTGTAGGATAGTGTAATTTACTGCATTTCTGTGCACGCGATTTTATTGTCTTCGATAAGTACATACACGTGAAATTCTAGGGTCGTTCTCAGTCCCACCTTCCTAATTTATGAAACTGTTCCAGAAAGAAGGCTTACAGTTTTCATCCTTGAGTGCACATTTTTAATCATTAGGTCTTAGATCCTACATTAGGCATTGAAAAAAATAAATTCACAAACTACTGTACAAACTTTTGACATGAAATATTGAAGTGATCGATGATATTCCAGTTTTGCTCCATCATGTCACATTTCGTCCCTAACTTCAAAAAACTTGGAAAATCGCCGATTTCAGGTGAAACATGATTCCCGCCTATAAAAACTGGTCATCTATATTTCCAAGGTCGCGGAGTACGAACCTGGAGTCGTTGCGGTTTCATGACGTCACACTTTGTCTCCAACTACAAAAAAAAAACGTGGCAAATTGGTAATTTTATGTGAAACATGCATTTTTTCAATGCAAAATGGTTATATCCTATGTTTTCAAGGTCACTGAGTTCGAATTCTAAGTCGGTTCGGTACCACCGTCCCAGCATTTAATATTTGATACGTAACTTCGGAAAAACTTTGAATCCCACATACCAGACTCCACTCGTCCGATTTCTCGCTTAGCGGAAATTGAAAACTAGTTGAAAATCAGTTGATGCCGTCGACAGCATTATGCAGATAACAACCGTGTGAACCAGCATTCCGCACATTCTCGCACTGCATAATTATATGTTTGATGCCACAGTGGTATCAGGTGATGCATGCATCTTTGTTATTTTGATAATGCTGAACGAGATTTTCACTCAGTATGATCTTCTTGCTTGAACGACTGACGAAATTTTGCTACTCCGACAGATTCTCTGAACGATGACAACTGCCCTGAAAGGGGATGTGTAGAATTATTAGTATAATTATCTATTTGAGTAACAAAGCCAGTAAGAGCATACTGCCTTGCAGGAGGGCATTAGGGTGTGAGGATCAAGCCGTAGTGTGTCCGACGACGAGTTGAGTTTGTCCTCGTCAAAGTCGGAAAGCCCTCATACTTAGTCCTAGGGAGGTATGAGGGCTCTCGCCCCCAGGACGGCAGACTAACCCTCGATCGGACCACGATCCCTAATGTGTGAGTAAATCTTATACTCATGGCATTTATGAATAAAACCAAAGAATTCTCAACTCAACCATCTGAAGTTACTAAATGACAAGTTGATCTTGAAGCTTCCACCTCAAATATCATTGTAAAAGAGACCCTGATTCATTCTGCTACGTATGCAGTGAATTATATCCACCAAAAAATCTTAGGACAATTTCTGAGCAGATCAGAACGACTTACGAAGATTGTTATGATCTCAAAATTGCTGATCAGGATAAAGAATGTGTGCCACATAAAATATGCGATTATTGTAGATCACAATTGACGAGTTAACATAAAAATATTAATGATCTCAAATCAAAAAGTTCAACTCTGTGGGAAGAACTAAATTGTGAAGAGGATTGCGATTCCTGCAAGAACGATGTAACTGGATCCAACAAAAAAATAAAGAAGGCATTGCTTACGTCAATGTTCCGACAGCAATAAGATCCATCAAGTTGTGCAATACAGATGAGCAAGGTATTGAAGGAATCGGATGTATTTCTTGTCGGAAAAGTTCAGAGTTCAAAGAACACGCTAGCGAAGAAGAATGCTCCAGTAAATCTGACACTGATGACGATTATGTAGGAAGTGAAGAAAGAAAACCACAACTTTTTTGAAGAGAAGAATTAATCGCTCTTTTAAGAGATTTAGGACTATCCGAAGAAACAAGTGAATTCTTGCTTTCTATACTCAAAAAGAAAAACTTGGTGGAAAAAAATGTGAAAGCAACTGACTATAGGAATGGAGAAAGAGATTTCGGGAAATATTTCACAAATGAAAAAGAGCCTTCATTAGTTTACTGTCACGATATAAATGGATTGATGGATGAATTGAAACTAGGAATTTACAGAGCCATCGAATGGAGACTTTTCATAGATTGCTATAAGAGAAGTTTGAAAGCTAATCTGCTTCACAATACGAATGTTTTTGCTCCCATACCGGTGGCACATTCAACTGCGCTCAAAGAAAATTACGAAAATATCAAGTTGGTATTAGATAAATTGAAATATTCAGAACACAATTGGCCGATTTGTGGGGATTTCAAAATATTAGGAATAATTCTGGGTCAGCAATCAGGTAACGTTAAACACCCACATTTTCTATGCTTATGGGATAGTAGAGATCGACATAATCATTACAAAAAGATTGGTCGGCCAGCCAGAGAAACTTTTGATCCAGGATCAGAGAACATCAGCAACTTCACACTAGTGGATCTGGCGAGAGTTTTACTGCCACCTCTGCATATATATCTGGGCAAGGTGGAGCAGTTTGTACCATCATTAGAAGAAGAAGATAGGTGTTTTATATATCTTCAAGGACAAATCCCAGAACTATCGGATGCAAAATTAGAAACAGAAATAGTCGATGGACCTCAAATCCGGAAAACGCGTTGGGATCAGAATTTGGTCACAACTATGAACAAGGTGCGAAAAGCAGCTTGGTGAAGCCTCAAGAAAGTTGTTGAAAACTTTTCAAATAAAAAAGGATTTAATATGAGCTTGAAGTTAAATGTATTCAGTTTCCATATTGACTATTTTCCCATAAATTTGGGTTATTACAGTGAAGAGCATGGAGAAAGATTCCATCAAGATATTAAAGAGATTAAACGTCGCTCCCAAGGGAGGTGGAATATAAATAGGATGGCAGACTTTTGTTGGACATTGGAGAGTGAACAAACACAAAAAGGAGTTAAAAAGAAGCGGAATCCGTTACGTCGATCTTTCGAAGATAAAAGAATGCGACACTCAAGAAGGGCGTGAATTGAAAGGAACTTGCTGTGAATTCGGACTCAGAAATCTAGAAAACATAGGATACGACCAATTTGCATTGAAAGAATACATGTTTTACATGAAATTACCAATCCGCTACGTTTTTTTTGAGGTTAGAGACGAATTGTGACGTCATGAAACCACAACGACTCCGGATTCGTACTCAGCGACCACAAAAACATAGGAGATGACCACTTTGCATTTAAAAAATGCACGTTTTACATAAAACTACCAATTTACCACGTTTTCTTAGGTTAGGGATGAAGAGGTTAGGAACCAAAAATTAGACTGTTAACATCCATAGCCCATCAAGTATAGATTTCTGAAGTCGAGTGATCCCTCAAAGGCAGCCCCACCATTTCGTGTTGTTGATTTTTGATATACAATTGGGTATCAGCGACAGCCGAGAAAACCAAAGTAGATACCCACTTGCTGTGGCAAGATTTAATTTTTGAAAAACCATGCAAATTTATGGACGTTTCAAAGCTTGTCAAGCTTTATTTAGGGTTGATAATTCTCACGAAATTTCTGAAGTATTGGATGATTTTCCTAATCCTAGAGACCGAAATGCAGGAGGCTGGTGCCCTTCTCAGTATACAAGAAAAACCGATCATAAATACTTTGAGTTTGGCTTTGTTTTCATACTTTCTTTTGAATGATCGAATGTTGGTGGGACTGACGTTATGAGTGGTCACCAGGGTGGTCCAACATTTTTTTAAAAATTTTATGCTCTTAGCCCCCGAATTTGTTTTAATCCACAGAGAAATAAATCCGTATTTCCTTTAAAATGATAGTTTAAACAATTTATCATCGTTTATAACGATTTCCTCTTAGAATAGAGTTAAAAAGTCGCGATCTTTTCTGATTTTTCAACATTCTAGTTAGAGCGAGGCACTAATAAATCAAAGTTACAAAAAATAATTGTCTAACCAATGTATTATTATTTATAACAATATTCGCTTAGAATAATGCTAGAAAGTTGCGGTTTTTTTAAATTTTTAACTTTTTGTCCACTTTTTACTTAAAATGAGGTAATAATTAATGGAATTTTCACAAAAATAATTTTTTAAAGAATGGATTATAGCTTATAACTATCTTTTCCTATAGTAATGCTACATATTTGCAGTTTTCTCTAAAATTTCCAACTTTTTGTTCTTTTTTCACCTCATAAGGTAATAATTAATGTAAGTTAATAAACGTGATTATCCAAACAATTTATTATTGCTCATAAGTATTTTTTCTTAGTGTTATGTCAGAAAGTTGCGGTTTTTTCTGGAATTTCTAGCTTATCTTTGACTTTTCAGTTATGAAAAAATAATAAATAAACATCAAAAACAATTACTTTTTAAAACACTTTTGTTTAAATTAATACTTTGAAAACATTTGCAAAAGAGTAAAAATATTTCATTCAGGAAAAAAATAGAATATTATTTACAAAATGATTCTTGTTCATGTTCATTTATTATTTGTTAATAACTGAAAAGTGACAGAAGGTGAAAGTTTCAGAAAAAAACTTGCATTAATTATTACCTCACTCTAAGCGAAAAGTGGACAAAAATGTAAAAATTTCATAAAAAACCACACTTTTCTAGCATTATTCGGAGAGAGCATTATCAAAAATCATAATAAACTGTTCAAACAAATATGTTTTTTAAACTGCATCAACTATTACCTCATTTTAAGTGAAAAGTTGACAAAATTTGAAAGTTTCAGAAAAAACCGCAACTTTCTATCACTGTTCAAAGAGAATATTATTTAGGATAATAACAAATCGTTTGGAGAATTATTTTTGTTAACTTAATCTAACTATTTCTTCAATTTAATTACAAAGTGGACAAAATTGTAAGATTTCAGAAAAACGCAACTTATTAGCATTATTCTGTGGGATTATTGTTATAAATAATACTAAGTTGTTCAAATATTTCATTTAATCATCTAATTATGAGTGGAAAGTAATATATTATGTATTATAAACGATTTGTACCAAAAGAAATCGTGAAAAAATAATTATTAGCTCCAAAAACTCACAAAACCCAATTTTTCACTCATGAGGTTTTTTGGGACCCTATAAAACGGATTTATGAGGGCGAAATTAAAAAAGTTTTTCCTGATTCCTATTTTACGGCTAATTGTGAAGAAAAATGTTAAGTCTTAACTCGATACACCTAATATTGACGATTCTGGATAAAATTTACAAAAACGTCTACTTTGTCATGGCAAATACGTTTTGAACCTTATGGTGGTTGCGGAACCTCTGAGTATCATTTTTTTCTCAACAAAAAAATACGCATTTCTATTTTTGTCGACTCGAGAAAACTTGGCGAGTGAGAGCATGAAAATCCGAATAAAAAATTCTTCAATGCATTTTTGGACCACCCTAATGGACTCCACCTTATGAGGATTTAGCTGCTTAGTTTGGTCATGATTTTATACTTATGAAAACCATTTCTCACATCAAGCTGGTAGTTGAATGTAAACCTCAAATAATTGACAATACAAATAATAATGTAGCCTCGGAAAGGATTGACCCTCCTGTTGACGAAAGGCATGCCCTGGAAAATGTTTCAGGCGATAAATGGAGACTGGGTGTTCGGGATGCTATAGGTTTAAATGATTTTGAGGAAACGTAACTGCGGGATACAATGCGCCTAACGAAGTTAGATATTTTATGTGTACCGGAAACAAAGAAGAAGGGATATGAGGTCAAGAGGTAGAGAACGGACTTGAACTATGGTCAGGAGAAGTTAATGAATCACTTGCTAGCTAGGGACATTTGTGATGTAATAGATATCTTCTGGGATTCGTTAAATGATATTTTAGGTACTGGCGATCCAGGGAAAAGAATCGTTCTACTCAAAGATATGAATCGCTGGTTTGGTGTTTAACGCGAAGGTATGGACAGGGAACTTGGTCATTTTGGAGACCCAAAGACGGACGGAAACGGGGAGAAGTTGATTAGTTTATGCGTACAAAAAGGCTTGTTTATTACATATGCTTGATTCACACATAAAATGATCCACATGTATGCTTGGTTCGGAGGCGAAAACCACAGTACGATTGACTTTGTTGTAGCGGATGAAAGACTGAGAGGGCTAATATGATATACAAGGGTTATAAGAGGTTCTGAATGTGGAACGGAACACTGCTTCATAGTTCCAAAAATGAACCTGGGTCAAGGATAGAAAAATAGAAGAATCAATAAAAAGTGGAAGCAGATGCTTCGACTACTGAATAAATATTCATGTCTTCATAGAGAAGACTGGAAGACAGAGTTAGTTAATAAAAATGTGAAGGGTGCATTAAAGTGTTCCAAAATATCGTATGTGACTATTTGGAAATTCATGGGCGCCGGCAACTATGTATAGCCTAGCCGAGAAGAGAACATACATCTTTTTTATTAATTTTTCGAGAGTCATTTCTCAGCTCAAGAAAAGCAATTGTTGCTCTGATGAATGACTGTGGGTGATTTTTTCAAGAAACTGTATGGAAGTCAAGCTACGGAGCATAACAACTGTGACACGAAAAAGGATACTTTAGACAATCTCGTTGCAGGTGGAAAAATAGGAATCGATATTAACGACATTACATTCGTGATTAAGAAAGTGAAGAATGGTGAGGCTGCTGGTGTGAATGGTATTACCGCTAAAATGCGTAAGAGCAGTTGTGGATATTTGTTTGTATGGCTGATCGAATTTACGAATATGTTCGCTAAGAACGGTGAAGTTCCAAATGATTAGAGAAAGGTGATTATCGTTCCATCATAGAAAAAAGTGTGAGAGTGAACAATAAAGTTTTCTGTGCATTTTTTGATCTGGAAAAAGCTTTCGATAAAGCGGATGGAACCAAACTATTGAAAGTCCTAAAAAAGTATTGAGTGAATACTTGGCTTCTGAAAGCAAAAAAAGCAATATATAATGGGAGTAAAGCGAGTGTAAGAGTAAATGGACAACTGAGCAATTGGTTTGATATTAAGCAGGGCGTTAGGTAAGGCTGCATTATGTCCTTCTGGATGTTCAATGTATACTTGGCAAATATTTGAAAATATCTTTTTTCGACGAAAAAGGTGTTACCTCGGATTAGAGAAAGTGCTCTAAGTGGCGTTTGCAGATGATAAGATTGTTGCGGCAGAATCAGTCAATGACTTTCAGAGAATGATAAGCAGAATGAATACGCAATTACGATTGGGAATGAATAATTTATTAATTTAATAATGAAACATAATAAAACTTGTTATTAACATTATCATTCTTAAAGAACTTCTTAATAAGCTGTCGTAGAATCGTGAAAAGTTTTAGATTTAAATCCGATCATAATATTCATTTTTTAGTTGCTTCCCGCGGACAGCTCATACAGATTGGTTCGAAGAGACACTTTTGTCCTGTTCTCTGCAAATTTTCCTTAGTCGGTTCTTCTCCGGGCTTAGGCTTGAACGGCATCTGAAAAGGCAATGTTTCTTAATACTGGAAACTGAAAATCGTATTCAAAAAATTTTATTTTGTGTATGAAATAATTTATATCATAATCTTTCTTGAAAAGGCCTAGCTCAAAGAATCTCATAAACTTATTTTTACTTAGTAAAGCAGCAACAGCGCCTGAATGGAGTTCTGCTCAGTTTTTTTTCACTTGTGTCCTTTTCCCTCTGAACTCTCCAAAGAAGTTCCCAAGACATAGCTTCTTCCAAGAAAACCTAAATTCTCTTATGAAGATCTTCAAAAGACTCCTGAATATCGGACTAACGTTCTGGGTCTACATGGTGGTGAACAGAGTCTCCCGAGACTCAGATTTTACAAAGATCTCAAATAAACTTCTGGACATCACGCCGATCCCATGTGCTGACATCTGGTCTTCGAGACGTTCTATTTTTTTGAATAATTGAGGTGGGGAGTCATTACACATCAAACTTTCCCATGGGAGTTGTGCAAAAGATACTTAGATATTAGGTAATATCACAGATCGTTCTGAGGATTGTTAGAGTGCTATCGAGTCGAACATCCATATTGACCTGGGGATTTGTCATAGTGCCTGATTTTATCAATTTCTTCTCAAAGAAGTTACGGCAAGATACCTGGACTTCGTTTCGGTGTAATTTGTCGACCTGGTGGATCCGAAAAATTGAATTGCTCCATGGAAGGTGGTCAAAAGGTTGCTGGACTTCGGTCCGAAGTTCTTGGTTGAGTTTTTGGCCTACTCCAAATGTTGTAGAATCCTTAATAGAATTCTTGTATAGATTTTATAGAAAATGAACTAGAATTCATGTGTAGATTCTTTAGTATATATATATATTGTATAGTATGTATTGACTAAGTCTGATAATTTTCCAACAACTTGAAATAAAGATGGAGGACTGAAATTTGTAGAAACAGTGTTTTCTGTTTCATTGAGGTAGATATCCCAGTAATTGTGACGGTTCATATAACCGTGACACTTGGTTATAATTTGACTACATTGTTAACAAGTATATCAAAAGTAACATTCTATGATAGAACTCGTGTATTTTCAACATTTTATAGTATTCAATGGAATATCAAATAATTGAAATCAGATGAAAATCAAGAAAATTGGCGTCATGATTATTGGAACGTTCACCTTTGTCAGATGGAAAAGTGAAACCCTTTTCTAAAAATTGTTTGTGACTGATTTTTACTTCCTTTTTCAAAAGTATCTATTACATTTTTTTTTGTAGAACGAAATCTATATGATTCATCAAATCAATCCAATATTCAATGAAATAATTAATTTCCTATTTATGCTTTCTTTTCGCAGAATTAGTTTGGCCACATAAACATGGTTTAGTTCATTCTTCTCCAATTCCACTTTATATTGTTCATCGGTACGAATGTTTTGGAAATCCAGGTGTACAAGTTCATTAACCAGCAGGCTTTCACGAAGTAGGAACAAATAGGATTAACAGTACATCATTGGAAAAGTCACATTCGGGGAATTGTGTCAATTACCAGCTCCTGAATCGATCTTAATCATAACCATGGAAGAGTTAAAATGTGACGCGCTCCGAAGAAAGGGACCTAAGAGCAGAAAAATCGATTTCGAGATTATTATCGTTTTATATTAATTAAAGGTCGCTTTTTAATTATCCGTAAACAGAAAATTTTTTTGGCGAATATTTTTTGAGTTA
>JAUMHM010000071.1:30876066-30889421 GCA_032362435.1 Melikaiella ostensackeni | reverse complement strand
AAAGCATGAAAATTCAGTTGAATTCTAATTCATTTAATTTTAATTGCAAGTGACGGAAAATTGTAATTTTTAAAAATAGTTACTTTTGAGCAATCAAATTTTTGGTAATCTGCTTAGTAGCTGACTTTCAAATTTTTTTAAATTTTAAGTAATGACATATTCATAAATTAATAAAAAAACAAGTTTTGTAATTAACGTATGCAAATATCAATTTTTCCATTTAAAAAATACCCATGTAACACATGCCTAGTTTTTTGTAATGTTTGTTATCTTACAATTTTCAAATTTTTCATTTCTTGATTTTTTAAATCTTTTTCCACGTAAGAAGCTTTTGAAATTAAACAATTTTTTAATGCTTCAAATTTGAAAATTTTAATATTGAATAATTTAAGATTTGTCAATTTTTAAAGATGTATCAGTCCAATTTTAACGATTTTCAGTTTTGAATACCATCACCCTTGAGAATTTTCAATATCAAACGCTTTCAATTATGATTTTTCAAAAATTCAGTCTTTAAACTTGTTTAATTAGCTTTCAATTTTGACGTTTTGCAATTTTTAGTACCATCAATTTTGACTATTTCCAACGTTGCAAGCTTTTATTGTAACAGAATTTTTTCGATTTTTCAGTCATTAACTTTTTTTACTGCAAACATTCAATTATGTTACTTAATTATTTCTCTACCGTAAAATTGTAAAAATGTTCAATTTTCGATTTGAAAAAGTTTTGAATTTTAATTAATTGAACGCATTCCAGATCTCAATTTTTCAATCTTGAACTCCCTCTAGTTTCAATTAATGCAGTTTTAAAAGCTAACAATTTTTTATTTTTTCATTGCGTAAAGTTTTTAATATTGATTCATTGATTTACTTGTAATCTCTAGCTCTTCCAAGATTAAAATTTGTTTTTCAGCGTCAAAATTTTGTAATCTTGAAGTCTTTTAATTTCGAACATTTTATATATCAAAATACTTAAAATTTTGGTGCTTCTTCAATGTTGAAAGATTTCAAATTTGAACTTTTTAAATACGGAACACTTTCAGTTTTTTAGAATTTAATTTTCGAAAGCTTTCAATTTTGACCTTTTTCAATTTTTAACCTTTTCAATTCTTAAGTTTTCTCATATGTTAAAATTGTCTACGTCTAATTTTCGGTGTGAAAAATTTTGAATTTTAATTAACTGCACGCATTCTAGATTTCAATTTTTCAATCTTGAACTGTCTCGAGTTTCAATTAATTCAGTTTTTAATTTTTTCAATGTGAAAAGTTTTTAATATTAATTCATTTATTTATTTTGTAATCTTTATCTCTTTCAAGATTGAAATTATTTACTTTTTTAACCTAAAAATTTTGTAATCTTGAATGCTTTCAATTTTGAACATTTTGAACGTCAAAATACTTTCAATTTTGGTGCTTCATCAATATTGAAAGCTTTCAACTTTGAATTTTTTTAATATGGAACGCTTTCAGTTTTTTAGAATTTGATTTTTGAAAGATTTTAATTTTGACCCTTTTCAATCTTTGAACGTTTAAATTTTCAAGTTTTTTCACAGATTGAAATTGTCTACGTTCAATTTTCGATGTGAAAAGTTTTGAAATTTAATTAATTGAACGCATTCCAGCTTTCAATTTTTCAGTCTTGAACTCTCTCAAGTTTCAATTAATTCAGTTTTAAATGCTTTCAATTTGTAATTTTTTCAATGCAAGAAGTTTTAAATATTAATTCAATGAATTATTTTTTAATCTCCAACTCTTTCAAGATTAAAATTATTTATTTTTTCAATGTTAAATTCTGTAATCTTGAATGCTTTCAATTTTGAACACTTTAAACGTAAAAATACTTAAAATTGTTGTGCTTCTTCAATGTTGAAAGCTTACAACTTTGTACTTTTTTAATACGCAACACTTTCAGTTTTTTAATTTGTAACTTTTTTTACGCATTAAAATTGTTTACGTTGAAAAGTTTCAACATGTTCAAATTTTTCAGTGTCAAATGCTTTCAACATTTTTTTCAACTTTCTTTAACTTTTTCGTTGATGCTTTCAAGTTTCTTGAATTTTGTTCGGAAATAGATTTCAAAGTGATAGCTATTAAAATGATATTTCTAATATTCAAAAACCTCTTATCAAAGTTTTAGTTTTTTATACTGATACGTGAACAAATTCAATTATTTTAAAGAAAAAAAAAGAACAAATTTGTGATGTAAATGAATGTGGAATTAACTGACGTGGGCGTTACTCTGAAATATATAGACTGCAATGGAATGCAACAAGTTGACTTTAGCCTTGTGTTCGTGGGTCTTTCTGAATGAAAATTAAATCACGTTGTTTATTCTACCTAAAATTTTTTTTTTCAATCACGATTAACAAAAAATACCTACGATTATCATACTTCAAGTCATCAATGAAAAAAAAAATTGAATTTAATTTGGCGTATAATAATTCCTGTTATTAAATAAACGCAATCACTTTTTTCCAGTCAAAAAATTTTGTTGTCACTCTCAAGAAAAATATCAAATCTACACTCGGAAAATAATTTAGTTGAATTAACAAAATTTTTGTTGGTTCAACCATGGAACATGCTTATTATAAGGACATCAAAATATTTGGTTGACCTAACCAAACTTTTTGGTTTTTTAAACCAAATAATTTGTTAGATGAGATGTTTGATTGAATGAACCAAAATTTGTTTGATACAACCAAATTTTCATGTTGATCATAGAAAGAACTTTTTTTGGTTCATGACAAATTTTTTTCTGAGTGTATCATCCTGACTATTAAATATAATCAATGAAAAACAAATAGTAATTATTAATAATACCAGACAATGATCATGAATAAAAAATATATTTTCTGCAAAAATTCGAAGTTCTACTATTAAAACTTATTTTCCGTCACTCCCAGTAGAGATTTCAAAAATAAAAATATTAATTTTTCTAATTCAATTTTGATTATTTAATATCCTCCATCACCAAATATCAATTCCAAATGCAAAAAAAACTTGGCTGAGTGTAACTAAAAGGTTTTTTACTTACATATATTCACATTAGATCCATTCCGAATCTCCAGTAGAGTCCAGGTCTTCTTGGCAAAGGTCTTGCAGGAAAACGATGGTGTCAGGGCATCTCGACTGCCAAAGCAGTGCTTCCAAGTGGCACAGGACTGCAGATCATAGGCTTGCCAACCTCCCCAAATCCGCTCTCATTATTGTTGACATTACTCGTGTTATTATTATTATTATTAATCGCAACATTATTAACAACTTCCGGATGTTGTGAAGCCATATGTTTCCTCAAGGCAGCTTGTCTCGTAAACTTGGCGTCGCATCTCGTGCAAGCAACATCAACACTACCAGTTCCCAAAGAATTTGAAGATCCAACTTCTCCACTGGGAACCCTCGGCTTGTGCCATCTCCTATGAGATGCCAAATTCGCCGGACACGAGAACCTTTTATCGCACTCTGGACATCTGTACTCAACATGAGCAATTCTTGAACATCTGTGTTGAGCCAGTTGGAAAGCGTCATCATGCAGATGACGACAAAGTTTGCACTGATAAGGTCCAAGACGATTTTCAATCTTGGCAAGTTCTGCTCTCGCTTCATCAGTGACTTCAACAATGTTGAAAGCTGGGTCTATGTCACCAGTGACGACAGCTTCATCTGGTCCGAGAATCACAGTTCCGGAAACGGGACTACTCGTGTCTTCGTCAAACTTCAACCTCCTGGCGTGTTTCTTCTTCGGTCTGATAATTTGTTTCTCGGGATTGTTTTTAGGAGTTGAAGAGGGTGAATGAGTCTCTTCTTCTCGTAGTCTTCTTCTTGGACACTGGGGTGGAGATGGTGTGCTGGGTGGAGTCATTGGAGAATGCAAACTTTGTAACTGATTTTGAGGTGTCAGGAGAAGCTGTTGCTGATAAGACTGCTGAATGTTGAGATGGGATGGACTGAGAAGTTTCTGACTCTTCTGATAGGATGAGATGGTGTCATAGTCCATCTGGTCCTTCTTTCGGTGGTCGTAGCCAGGACTGCGGAGTTGGTGACTTTCGAGATCATCAACAACGAGTTCTTCCTCCTTTTCCAGAAGAAGATACTGGCTTCGCTGAAGATCCAGGTGTCTCTGAACTTCCTCACGACCTCGTCTGTCTTCCTCATCATCCACCTCGATGGATTCACACTCGTCTCGGGAACTACTGGGGTGTCCTGGTTTCAGAGAAAGATCGAGTGGACATGGGGTGGAAGAACGTGAGTTGACCTCCCAAGAAGATAGGAGATGCTGATTCTCGATTCTTGAGTAAGGTTCTTCAGCTCCCAGAGTCACGTAGGATGATGCTGCGTAGGGATGAAGCTGGTCCCCGTAGTAGCTGGCGAAGTAGCTCATTCCTGGTGGCAAGAAGGCCCTTGGAAGTGTGCTGTGCAACATTTTGGATGTCTTTTTCTTTGCTTATGATGACTGTTGATGGTTTTTAACGATTTTTGATGATCTTAGATAAGTTGCTTTCCAAGGATGTGGTCCATGCCAAGATTAGAGAAATGTTCGAGATGTTGGAACTGTTCGTGTGTCAAGTTCGGATGGAACTCGATTGTTTGGAAACCTCAACCTCCTTCTGCGGCGGTGGCCAGACGCCGTTTGAGTGAAAGCCGTGGATTTGAGGAGTCCTATAGAATTGAACTCCGCCTCTGGGGTGCCTGCTGCTTCTCCATTGGCTTGTCTCCTTCCACCGCTGAAATCGTGGCGCGTGCCTACCACTGCTACCACGCAGGCAGCCACTCGACCCCTCACCTTACAACCCCCGCATTTTGGGTTTGGTAGCTCGAAGCGTCGAAGAGAAGAATACTGGTGGACGTCAAGTTCACATGGAAAAGGGGGGTCTATGTGGCAGGGAACCTTTCCGAATGTAATAAAAATGGACTCTCGAAGCACTTTTCTCTTTGGGGGACTTTTCACTTGAGGAATTTAAGATGGAAATCGATATTCAAGCATTTTTATAGGGGATTAATTCCTTTGGATCTGGATTAAATTTTAATTGGGTATTTTGTTTGATTTTGAAAGAACAACTTTCTGGTGAATGTTTAAAATATTTAGAATCTGATTTGATTCATTCTCTTTGTGTGAACGTTTATCGAGGAACATGAACCAATAAAATAGAAAACAAATAATATTTAGGCACTGAGGATGGACCTGCCACTGGTCACTACGGTGGTCCAAAAATGCATTTGCAAATTTTTTTCTTCGAATTTACATGCTCTCACCCCCTCCGCCCCCCCCCAAATTTGTTCGAATCCACAAAAAAATAAATGCTCATTTTTTTAATGGTATTTAGAGGTTCCACAGACCCCATGAAGATCAACACGTATTTCCCATAAGAAAAAAAGATGTTTTTGTAAATTTTACTCAGAATCGTCAATATAAGGTGTATCGGGTTGGCCCTCAGCATTTCTCTTCACAATTAGCCATAGAATATGAATCAAAAATTACTTTTCGAATCTTACCCTCATAAGTCTGTTTTATATAGTCCCAAAAAAGACCCGTAAGGGAAAAATTGGGCTTGTCGAGTTTTTGGCGCTAATTATTATTTTTTGCGGTTTCTTTTAGTAAAAATTGTTTCTAACACATTAGATACTACTTTCTAGTGACATTTAGATGTTTAAATGAAATGTTTAAACAATTTATTATTGTTTATAGCAACTTTATCTTAGAAAAGGGTTAAAAAGTCGCGGTTTTTTCTAGCATTCCAAATTTTCAGTTAGAGTGAGACAATAATCAGTTTCAGTTTACAAAATTAATTGTTCAAACAATTTATTATTATTCATAACAATACTCTCTTAGAATAATGCCAGAAATTTGAGGTTTTTCTGAAATTTTCCGCTTTTTGTCCACTTTTAATTAGAGTGAGGTAATAATGAATTAGAGTTGACAAACATGGTTGTTTAAACGATTTATTATTATTTATAACAATATATTTTTAGAATAATGCTAGGAAGTCGATGTTTTTTCTGAAATTTTCTACGTGTTATCCACTTTTCAATTAGAGTAAGGTAATAATCAATTCAAGTTTACATACCTAATTTTTAAACAATTTATTATTATTTTTAATAATATTCTCTTTGAATAATGCTAGAAAGTTACGGTTTTTTCTATTGTTTTCAGCTTTTTGTCCACTTGTTACTTAGAGTGAGGCAATAATCAGTTCAAGTTAACAAAATTCATTGTTTAAACAATTTATTATTATTCATAACAATATTCTCTTCGAATAATGCCAGAAAGTTGAGATTTTTTCTGAAATTTTCCGCTTTTTGTACACTTTTAATTAGAGTGAGGTAATAATGAATAAGAGTTGACAAAAATAATTGTTTAAACGATTTATTATTATTTATAACAATATTTTTTTAGAATAATGCTAGAAAGTTGAGGTTTTTTTCTGAAATGTCCAAAGTTTTGTCAACTTTTCAATAAGAGCGAGGTAATAATGAATTTATGTTAACACACCTAATTGTTTAATAAATTTATTATTATTTTTAATTCGTGACGAATTTTACTATTGAGGGTCAATACAATTATTTTTAATAATATTCTCTTTGAATAATGCTAGAAAGTTACGGTTTTTCTGTAGTTTTCAACTTTTTGTCCACTGGTCACTTAGAGTGATAGGCAATAAT
Organism: Melikaiella ostensackeni; assembly: GCA_032362435.1. NCBI lineage: Eukaryota > Metazoa > Arthropoda > Insecta > Hymenoptera > Cynipidae > Melikaiella > Melikaiella ostensackeni. Next base: position 30,882,765 of record JAUMHM010000071.1, on the reverse strand, counting down.
CAATTCAAGTTAACACAATTAATTATTTCAACAATTGATTATTACTCACAACAATATTCTCTTAGATTAATGCCAGAAACGTGAGGTTTTTTCTGAAGTTTTCCACTTTTTGTCCACTTTTAATCAGAGTGAGGTTATAATGAATTGAAATTACAAACATAATTGTTTAAACGATTTATTATTATTTATAACAATATTTTTTTCTAAATAATGATAGATAGTTGAGGTTTCTTCTGAAATTTCCCACGTTTTGTCATTTTTTCAATTACAGTGAGGTAATAATTAATTTATGTTAACATACCTAATTGTTTAAACAATTCATTATTATTTTAGATAATATTCTCTTTGAATAATGCTAGAAAGTTATGGTTTTTTCTGTAGTTTTCAACTTTTTGTCCACTTTTAATTAGAGGGAGGTAATAATGAATTGAAATTAACAAATATAATTGTTTTAACGATTTATTATTATTTATAACAATATTTTTTTCTAAAGAATGATAGAAAGTTGAGGTTTTTTCTTAAATTTTCCACGTTTTTCAACTTCTCAATTATAGTAAGATAATAATTAATTCAAGTTAACAAACCCAATTGATTAAACAATTTAATATTATTTTCAATAATATTCTCTTTTAATAATGTTAGAAAAATGCGATTTTTTCTGTAGTTTTCAACTTTTTGTGCACTTTTCACTTAGAGTGAGGTAACAATAATTGCAATTTAACCAAAATAATTGATTAAACAATTTATTATTGTCTTTAACTATCTTCTCTCACAGTAATGCTAGATAGCTCCAATTTTTTTCTGGAATTTTCAACTTTTTGTTCACTTTTCACTTAGTGTAAGGTAATAATTAATACAATTTAACAAAAATAATTTTTTCAAAAATGTATTATTGTTTAAATCCTTCTTCTCTTATAGTAATGCTAGAAAGTTGCGGTTTTTTCTGAAATTTTCAGTTTTTCCCAGGTGGGAATACACGACCGGGCCAGTACTGGCCCAGTACAGCCTGCCGGAGTCCAGTACTAGCTGGCCGTACTTGGCCAGTACTGTGACAGAACTGGGGTAGTACTGGAAAACTACTGGTGTACCAAAGTGCCGCAGTGAATTAAAAAATCTTTCAAAATCATTTACTTTTTTTGGAATGCATCTACATTATCTATACATGCTTACATGACATCACGTTCGAATATCATATACAATTTAAAAAATATGAATTTTAATTCAATTTTATGATTGATTTGGTCACCCCGCATTGCTATATTCTAGTGATAAAATTTCTAACGCTGTGGGGATTCGAACCTATACCTATAACTTAAGTCTAACGCATAGCAGTCGGGAGTCATAATCATTACTCCAACGCACGCAACTGGAATTAAGTGAACAAGTCTTGCTTATAAGGGTTTACTCAACAAAATCGATGAAAAAGACGATAAAATCATTTGACTTTATTTATATGCTGAATAAACAAATAATTCGAAAATAATGAAGCTACTGCTTTTTTCAAATATATAAATAATTTGAAACGATTGCAGTTTTTTGAAGAATATAACCTTTTTCATATTAAATAAAAATAATTACCAAAAAAAATCATTTATCAGAGAAGCTACAATTTTTGTTCGCTTTGAGGCTTTTATATAACTTCAAAATTTTTCGAATTACATTAAGTTTTATAGTTTTGTGTTATAATTTCTCGCCGTTTTAGACTATATCATAAACTTCTTTTACATATATATATATACATATATATAATGTAACCTTTTCTGAACATTTACAAGTTTTGATGATGCAGCTTAGAAATTGTTTTCTAAACTTCGAAACTTTTTTTAACAAAATTTTTCTTAAACAACTCTCACCTTTTGTTTTTTGGCGTTTTAGAGCATTTTAACAACTTTTCACAATAACACAATGTATATATATAATAACAAAATTTAATGTAATAACAAATGTAACGTAATACAAAATATAATTTTTTTCTGAATATTTACAATTTTGTATGAATATGGAACTTAGACGTTTTTTCCTATACAAAAGTAGAAACAAAAATGTTTTCAGGGGTAAATATATGGTTTCTTGTCGTTTTAAAACACCTCAACAACATTAATAAACCTATTTTTAAAAAATCTCAACTTTTGTACCACTGGCATGGTACTAACCCGGTCGTATAGCCAACAATCAGCCAGTATTGGGCAAGCTACCGGCTGTCGCTACTGGTGGGCAGCACTGGGCCAGTACTGCACCGATGTTAAACTCCGACAAACTGCCGACATTTCCACCTGGGCTCTTTCACTTTTTAGTTATGAACAAATAATAAATGAACATCAGCCAGAAACATTTTTTAAATAGTATTCCATTTTCTTCAGAATGAAGTATTTTTACTTTTTTGCTTATGTTCTAAAAATATTAATATAATCCAAAAGGGTTTAGAAAATAATTCTTGTTGATGTTCATTTATTATTTGTTCATAAATGAAAAGTCAAAGAAAAGCTGAAAATTTTAGAAGGAAACCGCATTTTTCCTGCATTACTCGAAGAGAAGAGAGTTATAAACAATAATAAATTGTTTAAATAATTCTTTTTGTTAAATTGCATTAATTATTACCTCACTAAGTAAAAAGTGGATAAAAAGTTAAAAATTTCAGAAAAAAACCGCAACTATCTAGCATTACTATAGGAGACGATAGTTATAAGCAATGACGTTTGTTAACTTGAATTATTAATTACCTCACTCTAATTGAGGAGTGGAGAAAAAGTAAAAAATTTAAAAAAATGCAACCTTATAGCATTATTCTAAGAGGTTGTTCATATATACGTCACACTTTGGGGGGGGGGCAAACATTTGTGACAAAGTGTGACATGGGGTGGGGGGGTCGGTCATGCGTTATATCACACAAAAAAATTTCCTATTATAATGCTAGTTTAAAAAAAAAAGTTTTACCATGAGGTGGCAGCACTATGTTGGCAGTACAAGTAATACGTTTTTAAACCGTATTTTTTTTTGTATTGTAAACAAAGTAGACAATTCTTAATGTTTTTATGTATTAATTTGGAGTATTGAAACTTTCTTGTGATGTTAAAAACATGTGATATGAGAAAAGTTATAATAAATATTACTTAGATCATTATTTGTTGAAAAAAATTGACAAAATGTGAAAACAACGTATGACGTATTATATGAACGACCCCTAAGTGAATATTGTTATAAATAACAATAAAGTGCTTAAACAATACTTTTTGTTAACTTTAATTGATTAGTGCCGCGTTCTAACTAAAAGTTGAAAAATTCTGTAAAAACCGCGACTTTCTCAATCTGTACTAAAAGAAAAGTGATAGTGCATTTAAAATGAAAACTAAACATTCAAAATTGAACAATTTCATATCAAAGTATTTATATTGTACATATTCAAAGCTTTTGAAAGTACACAATCTCTGATTGAAGAACATTTTAAATTGTACAATCCCAAAGCAGAAGCCATTAAGATATGAATAATTTTACATTTCCAGTCAAAATTCAAGAGATTAAAAAATAAAAACTGAAAATTATTCAATTATTGAGACTATTAATTTGAAATTGTACAAGACTGAGCGATGGAAAATGTCTCATTTGACAATTGAAAGTCTTTCAAGGTAAATGGTTTTAATGTTACCAAATTTTAATCATTTAAAATTATTATAATTATTGTTTATTTATCAGAGAGAAAAAGACAGCATAACCTGGTACATATTTTCCACCTTTAGCCTAACAATAGTTAAAAATTGAAATCTAAACATTCAAAATTGAACAATTTCAAACTCGAAAAATCCGTATTGTAAAAATTTGTTGCTTTCAAAATTAAAAATCTCCAAAAAAAATATTTTAGATTGTACATTTCCAAAGTAGAAGCCATCTTCGAGCAATTTTACGTTTCCACTTAAAATTTGATAGATTAAAAAATAAGCACAGAAAATTTTTCAACTAATAAAACTTTTAATATAAAATTGTATAAGATCGAGCGGTGGAAAATGACTCATTTAAAAATTATCAATCTACAGTTATTCAAATCTGAGGCATTTAAACCTTTTGAAAATTGAATAATTTCCAAATTGTATAATTTCAAATTGAAAGTCTTTGAAGGTAAATGGTTTTGATGTTACCAAATTTTAAGCATTTGAAATTAGTATTATTATTATTGTTTATTTATTAGAGAGGAAATGACAGCATGAGCTGGTACATATTTTTTACCTTTAGCTTAACAATAGTTGAAAATTGAAATCTGCACATTCGGAATCGGACAATTTCAAACTCAAAACATTCATGTTGTAAAAATTCGCTGCTTTCAAAATTAAACAATCTTCAAACAAAAAAATTTTTTAATTGTACATATCCAAAGTAGAAGCAATCTTTGAACAATTTTACGTTTCCAGTCAAAATTCGACAGTTCAAAAAATAAACACTGAAAATTGTTCAGTTAATAAAACTTTTAATTGGAAATTTCACCAGATAAAGCGATGGAAAATGACTCATTTAAAAATTTTCAATCTATAGTTATTCAAATCTGAGGCGTTTAAATCTTTTGAAAATTTAACAATTTCCAAACTGCACAATTTTAAATTGAAGATCTTTGAAGGTAAATGGTTTTAATTTTACCAAATTTCAGGCATTTAAAATTATTATTATTGTTTATTTATTAGAGAGAAAAAGGCAGCATAACCTGGTACATTTTCCTCACCTTTAGCCTAACAATACTTAAAAATTGAAATCTAAACATTCAAAATCGATCAATTTTAAACTCAAAATATCCATATTGTGAAAATTCGCTGCTTTCAAAATTAAACAATCTTTAAAAGAAAAAATATTTTGAATTGTACATGTCCAAAGTAGCAGCCGTCAAATTTGAACAATTTCACATTTCCAGTCAAAATTCGACAGATTAAAAAATAAACACTAAAAACTGTTCAACTAATAAAACTTTTAATTTAAAATCGGACAAGATTGAGCGATGGAAATTGACTCACTTATAAACTTTCAATCTATTCTTATTCAAATCCGAAGCATTTATAATTTTTGGAAAATGGAATAATCTCAACATTGTACAATTTCAACAAGTTGAATAGTTTCAATGATAAAAAATTTGATGCATTGAAAATTAAATACTAAATATTTAAAAAAAAATAATTTGAAACTCAAAACATCCATATTGTACAAAGTTGTTGCTTTCAAAATTAAGTAATCTCCAATTGAAAAAACATTTAAAATTTTACATTTCTAAAGTATAAGCTATCAAATTTGAACAGTTTTACATATGAAGCAGCCAAAATTCGACAGATCAAAAAATAGATGCAGAAAATCGTTAACTATTAGGATTTTTTCAATTTGAATTTTTACAAGATCTAGGCTATTGACATTGACTTCTTTATAAATTTTCAATTTTAAAATTATTCAAATCTGAGGCGTTAAGAATTTTTTGAAAATAGAACAATTTCAAATTGAAAGTCTTTCCAAGTTAAATAGTTTCAATATTAACAAATTCGAAGCATGTAAAATTGAAAACTAAGCATTCAAAATTGAACAATTTCAAATTCAAATCACCCATATATTATACTAATTGGAAGCTTTCAAAATTAGACAATGTCCAATTGAAAAACATTTTAAATTGTACAGTACCAAACTAGAAGCCATCAAATTAGAACAATTTTATTTCGAGGCTTTCAAAATTAAACAATTCTTCATTTAGGACAATCAAAATTCGACAAATTCAAAAATAAACAATGAAAATTTGTCGCCTATTAAAACTTTAAACTTGAAATTGTCTCGAGTATAAATTTTTAATCTGAAATTGTTCAATTTTTAAAGTTTTCAAATTAATTATTTAACGATTACAGCTTTTAATTAGAAATTGTACAATTTTAATTTTGAACTAGATAGTTTTCAATGCCTCAATTAAACATTATAAAACAATTGGATTTTGATTGTTCAAGAAATATGAAGAACTCTAATTTTAAAAATTGCCCAATTCAGAACGTGTTCTTAAAGCAAACAATTTTTAATTTTCCAATCTAAAAATGATTCTAATTTGAGCTTATTTAATGCAAAATTGATGTCTATAAATTATACGATTCCAAGAAATTTGAATTTGGAACCAAACAATTTTGTACATTTTCATCTAAATACTTTTAATTAAAACCATATTTAAAAAAAAAAAACGTGATTTTTAAAGAAGCGAGCAAAAGTGAAAAAGTAACTTCCTGGCAGACTTGAAATAAGAATTCGAAATTGTACATTTTCAAATTTTTAGCGATCTGAATTAAACAATTAGAAATGACCAGATTAAAAAATTAAAATTCAAGCCTTGGAAATTATACAAATTAATATTTATTTTTTAAAATTCAACAATTTAAAATGACATTTTGCCGAAAATGAGATTATTAGATAAAAAAATTCTAAATAATTCAAATACACATCCTCACCAAATAAATTTTTTAAAACTGTTTTTTTTATTAAGCCAAAAAAACCCAAAACCAAAATCCCTCCTCCTCCTCTCATTTCCCCTCTCTCTTACCTTCTCTTCTATCCAATCCTATCCTATGTAGAATTAAGATAAAAATAAAATTGACACCTCCCTTCCCCTCACATCCCCTCATTTCCCCACTCTTCCTACTTCCCCCACTTATCCTCATTTATAATTACCACCCAACCCCTAATTTTCTCTAATTTTCCCTCTCC
>JAUMHM010000071.1:30857551-30875966 GCA_032362435.1 Melikaiella ostensackeni | reverse complement strand
TTTTCCTTGGATTAAGAAAGAAATCTTCATCAAAGCACCAGAAGAAATTGTACTAGCATACCTAAACGAACCTGAATCAATTTATTTCGTGCAAGGAAAATCAAAAACTCAAACCACTCCAAAAACTGTGCATAAAGGAAAATTGTGGGATCGTTACAATAATGTAAAAGTCAAATTAGGTTCTCATCAGGAAGTTGATGAGGACAGTAAAGGTATGGGTATGTTTATAAGCGTTATAACGACGCACTGACATCCTTCAGCAATTCTTCTCTTTAGATTTTATGTAATTTCTTTTTTGTATTCATTTTTATTTTATTACTTTTTCGTCCTTAAAAATCCTCATACTTATTTTAGAGCTTACTGCATCGAATCAAAAGAACTATCGCTACTAAAGCAGATCGATTGACAGCCTTCCAGTGTCTCAAAAGTGAGGAAACCTCCAATCTTTTAACCCCTTTTTTTTCTTTCTGTTGTGTACATTTATTGTACATCTGTCTCTAATGAGCCGAAAAGACAGGTAGTCTCAAAATCTATTATTGAATTGTGAACTTTTTGGGTGTTCTTTTTCAGGACACAAAAAATCTTCATAAGAAAATAGATTTTATTTCGTTCTTTAAGAAACTTTAAAAGAGAGACATTCAGCAAAGATTGATTCCAATCTGCAGGGTTGCCTATGAATACTTAAGATTTCTTTTAATTGGGGTTGTTAATGATTAACTCAATTTACCAAAAGATATCTATTTTACTTAAATATTTTTTTAAAAACTTTGAGAACGTTAGTGATTTTTCAGAAATGTGTTATTGATTTAGATCATTACCTTTTTCTTTTTGGAAAATGGAATAATCTGAATAGATTGGTTCTAAATCAACCCGAAAAAGAGTCTAACTAACTTTTCACCAGACGATTATCTTGTGGTTGACTTTGTAACAGTCTTTAATACTAAATATGCAAACGATTTTACGATCATTATCGACGAACTGGGCGATGATAAGCAGTACCCAGTTTTCGCAAATATAAGAAAAATTTTAATATCTTGCAAAAATGACGATGTTTTGTTTTGCTCTACTGCTTACAGAACTGTGGTATTCTACGAACATTTTTTTGCTTACTATGTTACTAAAACTTCGAAAAAATTATTTGTGAAACAGGCCTATCAGCGAAATTATCACCCAGTATAAATGTAAGAACGTCGTAACGGAAAAAACGTACGTCGTAACCGAAAGTGAGGAATAATATTTTGTATAAGTATTATAATTAGTATAGTTTATGTATTTAATTTTAACGTGTCTGATGTGAGACACATTAGAAAAAAAAATTGTAATAAAATTGTCTTTTTCATAACAATATTAAGTTTTGTTTTATTCTTTATATACATTTTTTTGAATTGAATATCATGGATACTTTATTGTACTATCTTAGATAATAAATAATAATATTCATGATGTTCCATCTTAAGATCCGGAATTATTTAGGATTAATATCTAGGACATTCAAGTTCAATATCCTAGATATTGAAGCTAGTATCTTCTTTTCAGATTAATATCTAGGATATTCAATTTCAATCTCTTAGATATTAACAGCTAATATCTCTTTTCAATTTACACAGGTACTACGTTTGATTATCCGAGATAGCTGTCCCAATCAAATATATTCAGCCGCCGTACTTCACTTTGTTACAACTCCTAAACTTTGTGTATCTTTTTCTGGAAAACTATCATCTTTACAGTAAAAATTAATATAACATAAGAAGTGAATATTAATAAGATCTACAGCTTTTGTCTGAAGTATTTTTCGAAATTCTCATTATTTATGGAAGTAAATGGAAAAAACCATGATGTTCTAAGTTTTTTAATGATTTTTGCCATGAAAATCAAATTTGTGCGATTTTCACTATCATATTCGTAATCAGCGCGTCTAAATACGTAATTAAACGTAGTTTAAAAAAAATCGGAGGTCCGACGTGTTCGGAACTACATCCCAACATTGTTTTTACCGCATCCACTCATTGATTTCTCTTGGAGGGACGATAACAATAATTGGAAATAATTGTGTTGATTCTATAGATGTTCTCGTCAGTTCCGAAAAGACAGTGAATTCTGACTTTAGGAAAGGTTCTTGAGGACCTCGTGAGAGCCTCTCGTCCAATTACAGCGTGATTGTCCGGCCTCAGAGATGCTCCCCGAGGGGTGTAGATTAACTACGAGAATCGGCTAAACGCACGCTTACAAGCACACAGAGGGGTACGCAAACATTCAAACATTCATAACCAGGAACCACTACTGAGAGAATCACGGACATCGAAAATTGCACCATTCGTGACCACTAATGCCAGGAGCAGAATTATTTACAACGAATTATTGAATGTGTTCGCCCGTTAATTAGCTAAGTAGCTCAAGAGATTATATAACGCAAGGGCTCTCTGGTACCAGTTTACCCACATAATGCACAGAATCCTCGTTTTATTCATTTTTCATATTAGTTGTAAATGTAAATCCGACTTTTCAACAAACGACAGTATTTGTAAATCCAACGAAACAATAAATCAACAAAAAGAAACAATAAGCAGATTATTTTTGAATAATTTATCCCGTATTTTAGAGGTTCCTAGAGTTTTTTTCTGCTCATGGATACAAATGGAGGGTAAAAGTTGGACAGTTGTAGAGTCAGTCAAGGTGATTAGAAAGACAATAACTTTTTCAAGATAGTCAAGGCGACTTTCAGTTTATGTTCAGCTTTATCATCGCAGAGGGTCAGGCTCACTATGAGGATAATTAAATCAACCTTCTGGGATTATCAAATCGAGCATTTTGTTTTGACTTATTTTGACCTTTATCAAGTCTTATCTATCTTATCAAGTCTCTGGGATAATCCGATAGACCCTCCGAAATGATCTAGTTGAACATCTTATTGTGACTGATTTTCATCATGATCATGTCGACCGTCCGTGATGATGTAGACATAAATCTTGTTTTGTCTCATTTTTATCATGGTAAAGTCGACTCTCCTAGATAATCAAGTCAAACATCTTGTTTTGTTTCAATTTTACCTGGATCAAGGCAACTTTCCGGGATAATCAAGTCGAACATCTTATTTCACTCGTTTCTACAATATTTAAGACGTTCCTCCTAGATGATCAATCATTTTTACTATGATCAAGTCGACCCGCCGGAATAATCCAGTTGACCATTTGAAATGATCAAGTCGAACATCTTGTGATTCACTTTTATCATTATCAAGTCAACCCTCCTTGATAATCAAGACAAAGATCTTGTTAAGACACATTTTGACTATACTGAAGTTGCTTCTCTGCGACTATCAAGTTTAATATCTTGTTTTATCTCATTTTCGTCATAATCAAGTCGGCCGTGCAGGTTGATTGAGCCAAAAAGATTCATGACTCAAGACTCATTTTGATCATAGTTAAATTGGCCCTGCGATTATCAAGTCAGGCATTTTGTTTTGACTCATTTGAACCATTATCAAGTCGACTTTCTTGGATAATCCAGTTGACCCTCTGAAATGATCAAGTAGAACATCTTGTTGTGACTATCCTAGATAATCAAGTCAAACATCTTGTTTTGTTTCACATTTACCTAGATCAAGTCGGCCCTTCGGTATGATAAAGTTAAACATTTTGTTTTTGCCCTTTGGAAACTGTCAATCTGACCACCTCGGAACAATCAACCTGACCCTCCAGGTCTTGAGTCTCAACCTCCATTTTTCTCCATGCAGGTTTTTGTTTTGCACACCCTGATATCATCAGGGGATCCAAATATCTGGACTCGAATGATTCTCACATTCTCAAGTGGAGGAAGGACTGTAACTTTTAGATGCCCCCTCCCCCAAAAAAAAAGAAAACTACTCTGGATCCGCCATTAGATATCACCCCAGTAAACACTCCAACGTAACTAACTATTAAAACAATTCATATAAACTAGTGCAATTTCTATCTTTTTTTCCAAGAATATTTCGCTTTTTTTAAGGAATCAACTATAAATGTCTTACAAATGATATCTTATTGTCACATTTTTCCAAATGACAGTAAATGTCAATTATTCAAATAATTCTTATAAATAAATACCTATTTTTACCTCTTTTCCATGAACAGGCTCAATTTTCGTTTACAGAATTGACTAAACATGTCTTTCCAGTGACTTCTTGCCGTCACATTTTCCGAACTAACAATAACTGCTGATTATTTAAACAATTTCTATAAACAAATGCACATTTCTATCCTTTTTCCATCAATGGTCTCTTTTTCTAAGGAATCAACCAAAAATGTCTTATAAATGACTTCCTTTTGTCATATTTTTCCAATTGACAATGAATGCTAATTATTTTAATAATTCTAATGAACAAATACCTATTTTTACCTTTTGTCCATGCATAGACTCAATTTTTTCACGGAATTGAGTAAAAATGTCTTTTCAGTGATTTTTTGCAATCATATATTTCGAACTAACAATAACTGTCGATTATTTAAACAATTTCTATAAACAAATGCACATTTCTATCTTTTTTCCGTGCATGGTCTCATTTTTTTAAGGAATCAACTTCAAATGTCCTTCAAATGACATCTTGTTGTCACATTTTTCCAAATGACAGTAAATGTTTATTATTTAAACAATTCTTATAAACAAATACTTATTTTTACATTTCTTCCATAAATTGACTCAATTTTCTTACGAAATTGACTAAAAATGTCTTTCCCGTGATTTCTTACTGTCATATTTTTCGAACTAACAATGCTCGTAACTGTCGATCATTTAAACAATTTCTATAAACAAATGCACACTTTTATCTTTTTCCATGAATGGTCTCATTTTTTTAAGGAAACAACTTCAAATGTCTTTCAAATGACATCTTGCTGTCGCATTCTTCCAAATGACAGTAAATGTTAATTATTTAAACAATTCTTATAAACAAATACCTATTCTTACCTTTTTTCATAAATTGACTCATTCCATCAAAAAATTGAGCCTATTCCTGGAAGAATTTCAGAATAGGCATTTGTTTATAACAACTGTTTAAATAAATAAAATATTTTGTCAAATTAAAGAATATTAAAACAAGCTGTCATTGAAAACATTTTAAATTTATTCTGCGAAAAAAATTGAGCCTACTCAATCAGACATTGTCGAACTGTGTAATTTTTTACGTAAATTGCTTAACGAATAACAACTGAGCAACTAATCGTAATCGTACATTAATTTTTCTCGAATTCTATGCGAAGACTATGAATTTCAACAGCCAATCATTGCATATTACGAAGAAATTACACTTGCTCATTAATTTGTTTATAATATTATAAATAATTTATAACACCATAACACATTACAATAATAACATAATTATATCATGTTTGTTATTATTATTATATTATTATCATTATTATTATAGTTATTATAATCGTTCTTATAATAATAACATAATAATTACATTATAATGTGTATAACATTATAAACCATTTTTTTCTTCACCCCAACATATAATAAATTGTTTTTGTATAGTTTTGAGGCTGATTTAAGGCCTGTTTTATTGAATTTGAGAATCTTCAGAGCGATGGCACGCTTGAAAAGTTATTTTAAAAACATTCATTCCTTATTGAATAAAAAATGTGGCTTTGAGAAAAGTCGAAAATTAGCAGTTACTCGTTATACCTGGAAACTTTACGGTCATTTGAAAAAAATACATCCAAATCCGTTGAAAATTAAATTTTCGAGCGATTTTTGTCAAAAAAAAAGTATTTTTTTTTGGCCCACTGTGCGTCAGGAGTATAAATATGAGAAGAACGAAAAAACAAATTAAACGTAACTTTCTCCAATCTTTCGTCAAATTAAAAATTAATTTCAATTAAAAATTGATTTCAACTTTCAATTTTTATTTTCCGGTGAAAAACTTGGAATCATTTAACTTCCTTAGAAAATCATCAACTCAGAATAAAAATAATTGACTGCAAAATTTTGAAGAAATCAATGCCAACGATTAGTAAAACACTAAAAATTAAGCAAAACGAACAGATCATCACATTATTCTGTGATTCGCAAAATTTTCACATAGTGTGCATTGATCAAATTTTTACGCAATTTACAGGTATATGGTATATTTTTGAACGTACATGCATGCGACGCGTGTATTCCATTGTATTATATTTAATATAATAAATAAATGTTTTTAAAAAATCTATAATAATCTATGTATCAAACATTTAGGAATGTAAATAAGTTACTGGGTTTCAAATGCATTAAAAATTTTATTGTTATTAACCCTTCGTTTAAATGCTTGATTTTTCAAAAGCAAAATGTGTAGGTAAAACTTTTTAAAAATAAATTTCACTCAAGTAAAATTTCTGATCCTCCTCATATCCACAATCTTCAGGCGAACGCTGATTAAATATTTAAATATTTATTCATTTATTTCATAATTTAAAAGAGGTAATATATTACTATACAAAATATGAATATAATCTCTCAAATTGGCCACTTTTTTGCGTTATTATCAAATATTCTTGGAATATTTTAAGTTCTGAAAACAAAATACAATTGTCAAATAAAAAAGAGAAATATCCAACCTAATAGTTCAATCTTTAACTAAACAATATGAATTTTGAATCGAAAATGAGATGGGTAATTCTTCATTTCAAAAAATGAATGTTTAACAAAAAAAAATGTTAACAAAATAGTTAACTTTTCAACGAAAGAGATGAATTTTCAACTAAAATGATGAATCTTCAACCAAAAAAAACATATTTAACAAAGTAGTTCAACTTTCAACCAAAAAAGGTGAATTTTCAATACAAAAGGTAATAGTTGAAATTTTTATCAAAAAACATTTTCATTTTAAATCAAATACAGTTGAACTCAACCAAAAAAAAACAAATTTTCAGCAAAATGGGTGACTTTGAAACGAAAGAGATAAATTTTCAACTAAGAAGATAATTTTTCACCAAAAAAAGACGAATTTTCAACAAAATAGGTAAATTTGAAACCAAACAGATAAATTTTCAACCAAGAACATAATTTTTTACCAGAAAAAAAACAAATTTTAAACAAAATACATGAATTTTCAACTAAAAAAGATCAATTTTCAACCAAAGATGGGATAGTTGAATTTTTCATTGGAAAAATTAATTTTTAACAAAAAAAGATGAATTTTCAACGAAAAATGTAATAGTTGAAACTTTAACTAAAGTACAGTTTGAATTTAAACCAAAACCAGTTTTATTCAACTAAAAAAAAAGAATTTTCATCAAAATAGCTGAATTTTCAGTCCAGAGAACAATAATATCAACCAGATCATTAATATTTCAAGCCAAAACGGCGAGATTTCTACAAAAAAGTTTATTTTCAACCAAACAATGAAATTTTTATCCAAAAAAGTTTAATTCTCAATGGAAAATTAAATATTTCAAATTTAAACCAAAAAAGACGAATTTTCAACAAAATAGTTGAATTTGAAACGAAAGAGATGAGTTTTCAACCAAGAATATAATTTTCTACCAAAGAAAAGACGAATTTTAAACAAAATACATGAATTTTCAATCAAAAAAGATCACTTTTCAACTAACTATGGTATAGTTAAATTCTTAATTGAAAAAATTAATTTTTAACGGAAAAAGATGAACGAGAAATTTAATAATTGATATTTTAACCAAAAAACAGTTTGATTTCAAATCAAAAACAGTTATATTCAACCAAAAAAAGAATTTTCGTGAAAATAGCTGAATTTTAAGTCGAGAGAGAAATAAAATCAACTAGATCATTAAAATTTCACGCCTAAAAGGCGAATTGTCAACAAAAAAGTTGATTTTCAACCAAATAATAAAATTTCTATCCAAAAAAGTTCAATTCTCAATTAAAATTTTAATATGTCAAATTTTAACCAAAAAAGACGAATTTCCAACAAAATATTTCAATTTAAAAAAAAAATTAATCTTCAACAAAAAAATGAATTTTCAACGAAAAATGTAATAGTAGACATCTTAAACAAAAAACAGTTTAATGTTAAATCAAAAAACAGTTATATTCAACCAAAAAAAGAATTTTCATTGAAATGGCTGAATTTTGAGTCTAAAGAAAAAAAATATCAACCAGATCATTAAAATTTCTAGCCAAAAGGGCGAGTTTTCAACAAAAAAGTTTATTATCAATCAAATAATAAAATTTTTATCCAAAAATATGAATTCTCAATGGAAAATGTAATAAATGAAGTTTCAACCAAAAAAGATGAATTTTCAACAAGATTGTTTAATTGCAAGCCAAAGAGATGAATTTCTAGCAAAAGACATGAATTCTTAGCTACAAAAGATCCATTTTCAACAAGATAGTGCAATTTGAAACCAAAGAGATAAATTTTCAACCAAGAAGATTAATTTTTTACCAAAAAAAAAACGAATTTTAAACAAAATATGTAAATTTTCAACTAAAAAAGTTCAATTTTCAAGCAAAAATGTCATGGTTAAATTTTCAATTGAAAAAACTAATTTTCTTCGAAAAAAGATCAATCCTCAACTAAAAGTGTGATAGTTCATATATTTCAACCAAAAAAAAAATTCATTTTAAATCAAAAACCGTTTAATTTAACCAAAAAAACTAATTTTCAACAAAACAGTTGAGTTTTTAACTGAATGAAATGATTTTCTTTCAAAAGGAAATGAATACTCAACTCTGAAATTATATTTTTATTCCTTTTCTAAGTGTTTTTATAGATATTAGAAAATTTTGAATCCCAGGGTGGGCGAAAAATTTCAATTTTCTTATATTGGGCTATAAATCTCTATGTCTATCTGCCGCCACAGTTTGAATAATGAAAATGGAAAAATAGTTGGAAAAGCAATAAAATTGATTGATTGTCGTAAAAAAGACTTGTGAACAGTATTTCGAAAGTAACTAAAAAAAGTAACGATTTTTATAGTTACTGTTACTTAGAAAAATGTATCTAATTATCAATTCGTTACTTACTTCCAGAAGTAATTTCGTTAAAACTATCGTTACCAAAAAAAGTAACTAGTTACAGTAACTAATTAAAAGGAACTAGTTACTTCCCATCACTGATAACTAGGAGGTAACTTTTAGGTTCAATGAATACACAGTAAAAAAATGGATCATTTTTGTTGCAGAGCATTTTGCTCTAGCGATCATTTGACTCTCGAGATCATAATGATCTGTTCAATCGAATCATTTTGATCTGCTTTCAGGGTTGTCTGTCAGCATAAGCAAAATGGCCGCCAGTTTTTGGTGCGGATGTAATATCCTAAATACTTTGTCTAAACGCGTGCAAGTGACAACTAAACTTAACAGATGATATATTCTGGTATCAAGTTTCGTTATTTCTTAACTTCTCAAGTGCACTGCACAATCAGAAATCATAAAAAGCTCGCTTATGGGCTAAAATACTCCAAGAACGTCGACCATCTTGGCTTGACTTGATTAATCATGAACCTGAATCAAATCATTATGACCTCAAAAATCGTTCATTAATTCCGGCCGATCAAAATGCTCTTGATTTCGGTATCATTTTTGTTGCATACCAAAATGATATTGATTCCCATATCATTTTGAACATAATTTTTTAATGTGTAACGTAACCTGTCACGTTTAGCATACATAACTGTAAGTTGAAATGTTTCCTGAGACAAGCATGTTCCAACTTAATAATAAATGTTGTCTGAACAAATATTTGACTCGATATATCGATTAGGGACAGTCTTGGTAAGAAGAAAACTGTAGGATGGAAAGGTTTGCGGATGAAAAATTAATGCACTACAAACCGCGTCGGAAAGTAAATTACATCGCTCTATGATTACTTAGACGCTGTACAGTAGTAGATAATTATATGCAAATCACCTATAAAGATATATAAGTGTAGAAAGTACTACCACCTACGTTACGAAGAACATCCTGCGGGAAACATCCTATTAAACTTTTACGTGAGTAGCAGCCTTTCGCAGAGTTAATACCGCACAGCATTATCCTACCCTCGATTTCTTCTCTATTCTCGTATTACCTCCACTTTACGAGGGTGAATCAAAAAAATATGTGACTCTTCTATAAAGTCGGGTTCCAGAACTGAAGAACTCCACGCTTGTTTTAAGATACTATTATGTTGCGAATGAATTGAGGCGCATGAATATGTCCCAAATTCTACTTTCCCTAATATTTATTTCACCTAAAATCATTTAATCGAATAGCAATTTGCTATGATTTTTATTTTCCGAATTGCCATTTTTCTCTTTTATATGTTTATACTCTCTCCATTTTACGGGCTTGAAAGTCTTCACAGAAGCATTACATATTTCCTTATCTACAATCCTTATATACCTTACCAACTATTTCTTACAATATCATCTTAACAATTATACTTAGTTCTTGACGCTTGCGACCTTCACTTGTGCTTTCGTTTCCTCTTACTACTATCAATATAAAGATTGTAGCTCAATTCCGCAACACTACTTCCTCATTCTTCTTTAGGAGTCATTTTTTTGGCTTTTACCTACCCCGTATGACCAGTTCTCTCCCTCTCAATTCTTCCAGCTTCTTCATCCATTCCTCACCCTCGCCATTACCATTCAAAATCCACTTTATTCTCTCTTCCATGCTCTCTCCTCCTCCTTCGTCACCTGTAACCTCTCTAATACATGCAACCATGATTCCTGCTCATACCTACATACTCTACACAAATTCTCATCTTCATTTATCCAATACCTACATGCTCTTACCCCCTCTCTCATTCTGAACCTCACCACTCTCTTCCATTTTCTCTACTTTTTGATCTTTTTCAGGTATTCCGGTCCCCCCTCCCTCTTAATTATCCTGTACCAGTTTCTGTATCTTGACTCCGATATTTTTTCTCATCTTTTCTCTCCTTGTCTTACCTTCATCTCTTCCTATATTTTCTGCCATTCTCTACCCCTTACTTGCATACCACATTTCGTATCTCCTTTCCTCCCATTTCGAATGTTCCATATTACCCGTCCTCTTTTTATTCACAATCTTCCATGCACAAGCTTGAGCAAACCTGCTTCCTTCCCCCCTTCATAGTTTCTCTCCAAAATTCCATGATCTTTTCAGTTGCCTGACCACCATTTTCTCTCGTCCTATTTCTTCCTTCAGTATATAACCTGGGCAGCTCCAACTCACCCTCATGACCTATTTCAGAAATCTCTTATGCAAACTTTTCACTCTATTATGCTCTTTCCAGCCCCAAATTTACACTCCATAACTTAGCACTGACCACACTAACACGTCAAACATCTACACTCTCATCCTCCAGTCGTTCTTGAACTTTCTCTTCTCTATACACACTTGTCCCATTACTTTTCTCGCACACTCTAATCTCTTTCTCACTTGCATCTCTTTTTCTCCTCCTGCTTCGAAACAAAATCCTAGGTAGAAAAATTCCTCCACAAAGTCCACCACCTTGCCATTTATCTTCCATTCTTACTCTACTCTATGCTTTCTTCCTATGCATTCTTCCTATGCTTTCTTCTTCTTTTCTATGCTATGCTTTATTTTGCTACTAGAACTACATCGTCTGCGTATGCTAGTGAATAAAGTTTGCCTGTTTCCAATGTTGTCCCCCCTTTTTCCTTCCTCTCCATCCTCATGGAGAGCAATAACGAAATAGATGGAGAAAAGGAATGAGAAGTTGGTGTTGATAGGGGAAGATTTAAATGCCTGGACCGGAGAGTTAGGGGGAGAGGTATGGGATGGAGAAATCGAAATGCTTAGGAGAAATGCGAAGCACAGGAAAGTATACTGAGAGGGTAAAACTCTATTGAACCTGTTGGGAGAGGAGGGATGGTACATGTAGTTCCGAAAGCATCGGACCTCCGATTTTTTTGAAACTACGTATACTTATGTATTTTGACGCGCTGATTACGAATATGATAGTGAAAATTGGCGTAAGTTTGATTTCCATGGAAAAAACCATTAAAAAACGTATAAAATCATGGTTTTTCCATTTATAATACATCCATAAAGAATGGAAATTTCAAAAAATATTGCAGTCAAAAGTTGTAGATCTCATCAAAATGTACATTTTATGTTATATCAATGTTTAGCCTATGGGTAACAGTTTTCGGGATATTCGAAGTTGAAGATGGAAAGTCACAAACATTTCATATTTCTTAAAGTATGTATTACTGTTACTTATCACAGGGGTGCCTTCCTGCAACCTATTAGACGTTGAAAAGGGGAACCTATGTGATCTACACTATTTCTGTGACCAGTCACAAGAGTGCCTTCACGTCCCTTTTCCCTGAGACGTTGGAAAGGAGAACCTATTGGACCTACCCTATTTCTGTGACAAAAACCATTTTAAAAAACGTATAAAATCATGGTTTTTCCATTTATTTCAATAAATAATGGCATTTCGAAAAATATTTGAAGCAAAAGTTATTAATCTTATCGAAATGCACATTTTATGTTTCATTAATTTTTAGCCTACGAGTAATAGTTTTCGAGAAAAAGGTAGACAAAGTTTGAAAGTTATAACAAGGTGGGGTACGATAGGGGTTGGGTCTTTCTACACCGTACGCGCTTTCGGATGCGTCTTCATTATTTTCGAGCATTTTCGTTTCCTCAACATTTGAGTTTTTTCTTATTCTTGTTGCTTTTTATTCTCCTCCTGATGGATCAAAAGTATAATTTTTTCAGTCTGAGTATAATTCTTCAAGATCGGGAGAAAACTTTAAAATGGTTGAGAGATTTAGAACTCATTCCAGTGGAACGGTTCTGTGGGAAACACAAGAAAAAATGGTACAGCAAGAATCGTATAAGACTTGCGGTCGATTCGTTTGCGTGACTGGTCACAGAAATAATGTAGGTTACTTAAGTGACCCTCTTCAACGTTTCATGGGGGGGCGGTAAGGCACCCCTGTTACTGGTCACAGAAATAATGTAGGTCACATAGATTTCCTTTTTCAACTTCTTATCGGGAGCGGAACTGATCATATAAATAATGCAGGTCACATAGGTTCCCCTTTTTAACGTCTCATCGGGGGTCGAAAACGGACTCCTGTGACTGGTCACACAAATAGCATAGGTCGAATAAGTTCCCTTTTCCAACTTGTCAGGGAGGGGGGACGGTCAGGCACTCCTGTGACTGGTCACAGAAATAGTGTAGATCACATAGGTTCCCCTTTCCAACGTTTGATGGGGTGCAGGAAAGCACTCCTGTGTAGGTAACAGTAATACTTTATTAAATACGAAATGTTTGTGATTTGGCATCTTCAACTTCGAATATCCCGGAAACTGTTACTCATAGGCTAAAAATTAATATAACATAAAGTGTACATCTTGATGAGATCTACGACTTTTCTCTGAAATATTTTGCAAAATTTCTATTATTTATGGAAGTAAATGGAAAAAACTATGATTTTATACGTTTTTATGGGTTTTCCCATGAAAATCAAATTCGCGACAATTTTCACTATCATATTCGTAATCACCGCATCAAAATACATAAGTATACGTAATTTCAAAAAAATCGGAGGTCCGACATTTTCGGAACTTTAACCAGGATGGTTTATTTGTAATAACAATACTAAGGGGGATGAAAAAGGGGAAATGACATTCACAGGCAAAGGAGACACCGTAAAAGATTATATTCTGGCAGAAGAAAGAATAATGAAGCTGATGATTAGAATCAAAGTGGACAATGAGATAGGCTCTGAAAACTTTTCGGTAATAGCGACAATGAGATGTGGAGGACCAAAACGCGGTAGGGGAGGAAGGAAGGAGAAGGGGAAAGGAAATTGAAAATGGGCAACTGGGGGGAAAAAAGTTACGAGAATTTAGAGGAAAAATGGAAAACGAGGAGGTAGGAAGTTCGGAAGAGGAAGGAGTAGATACGCTGCTAGAATAACTTAAAAGAGTAATCGATAAAGTAAGGGTGGAGGTGTGAAAGAAAGGTGGTGGTGAAGGGGGCAGGGAAGGCTGGTGAGACGACGAATGCAGTGAAAGTAAAGACAGGATGATGGAAAGTGTAAGAAAATGGGGAAGAAGGGTAATGGAGAAAAGGGAACTCAACCGGAAAAAGAGAGATCACAAGAGAATGTGAGAGGAAAAAGACAGAGTGAGAAGGTAAGATACATGGAAGAGGTCGAGAAAGCGGTGTACTATCTATTTCACGGTCATTAAAATAAAAAAAATTGAAAGCATTCAAATCAGAATATAAAAAAATTGTTCAATTTAAGGCAGTGGCCTTCAAAATTAAATAAACTAGAATCTGAACTATCATCTGAACTAGAATGTTTTATCTAACTAGAATCTCAAAATGAGAATCACTTTTATAAAATTTGTCGTCCTTCGAGGGGTTGTCAACTCGATCCATCGGGTGTACACCTACTTCTGCTTTCAAGATACTTCAGGATATCTCAGTGACATCAGAAGATTTCACTGACTTCAGTAGATTTTGAGATAATTTCAGTGATTTCAAGTGACTTCAAGTGACCTCATGTGACTTCATGTGAATTTATTTTATACCATATTCAAATGACTCCAGATATTTCAGGATATTCCAAGAGAATTCAAGTGAGTTCAAGACAATTCAAGTGACTTTAAGTGACTTAAAGTGAATTTATGTGAATTCATATGACTTCATATTAATTCAAATGACTTCAGGTATTTCAGGAGATTTCGAGAGAATTCAAGTTAGTTCAAGACAATTCAAGTGACTTCAAGTGGTTTCAAGTGAATTTATGTGAATTCATGTGAATTTAAGTGAATTAATGTGAATTTTTGTGACTTCGTGTTAATTCAAATGACTTCAGGTATTTCAGGAGATTTCAAGAGAATTCAAGTGACTTCAGAAGAACTCAGGTGACTTCAGGAGAATTCAAGTAACTTCGGGAGATTTCAAGTGATTTCAAGTGAATTTAAGTGACTTCAGAAATTGTTGAAGAACTCACTAGCTTCGTCAGAATTTAAGTGATTTGAGGAGAATTCAAGCAATTTCAGGAGATTTCAAGTGTTTTCAAGTGACTTCAGGAGAATTTAAGTGACTTCGGGAGAATTCAAGTGACTTCAGGAGATTCCAAGTAACTTCAGGAGTTTGCAGATGTGACTTCAAGTGACTTCAAGTGAATTCATGTGATTTCATGTGACCTCATGTTAATTCAAATGACTCCAGATATTTCAGGAGATTTCAAGAGAATTCAAGTGAGTTCAATACAATTCAAGTGACTTCAAGTGAATTTTTGTGTGAATTCATGTGGATTCAAGTGACTTAATGTAAATTTTTGTGACTTCATGTTAATTCAAATGACTTCAGATATTTCAGGAGATTCCAAGAGAATTCAAGTAACTTCAGGAATATTCAGAAGAGTTCAAGTAACTTCGGGAGGTTCTAAATGACTTCAAGTGACTTCAAGTGAATTTAAGTGACATCAAAAATTTCTAGAGGAATCACTAGCTTGATGAGAATTCAAGTGACTTGAGGAGAATTCAAGTAATTTCAGGAGATTTCAAGTGAATTCAAGCGATTTCATGTGAATTGATGTGAATTCAAGTGACTTCAGAAATTTCTGAAGAAATCACTAGGTTCGAGAGAATCCAAGTGACTTCAACCGAATTTAAGTGACATCAAAAATTTCTAAAGGAATCACTAGCTTGAAGAGAATTCAAGTGACTTGAGGAGAATTCAAGTAATTTCAGGAGATTTCAAGTGACTTCAGGCGATTTCATGTGAATTGATGTGAATTCAAGTGACTTCAGAAATTTCTGAAGAACTCATGAAATTCGAGAGAATTCAAGTAACTTCAGTAGATTTCAAGTGACATCAGGAGAATTCAAGTACTTCTGGAGAGTTAAAGAGAATTCCAGTGATTTCAAGTGACTTCAAGTGAATTCATGTGAATTTATATGACTTCATGTTCATTCAAATGACTCCAGATATTTTAGGAGATTTCAAAAGAATTCAAATTAGTTCAAGACAATTCAAGTGACTTCAAGTGAATTCAAGTGAATTTATGCATCTATACATAGTACAGAGTCGTCTACATATCTAGCTTAGAAAAGACATTTAAAACCAACTTTTTCTGAAGCATCATTAGCAAGATCTTCTTCTTTTTTTAAACTTGATTTTCTAAATCTTCCATGACAATTTCAGTCAAAACAGATGATTGGTGTCCCAAATTTTCGTTTATCAAATTTACCGTCAAATTGAAAATAAATGAAATGAAAAACAAAATCAATTGCTTCATTAAATAGTTTGTATTGAATACTAGTGTGATTTTTTTATACTATCCCATCTTTTTTCAATGACATCCTTTACCTTCTCTAGTGGAATGTTAGGAAATGTAGCAACTATGTACGTCAAACGAAGCTAAAACATAATCTTGCAGAACCGTGATTCCATTAATCACTTTGAGAAAAACAGCACTATTTTTAACTGAATATTTGGAATTTGTTATTGGTTTTTTAATGATATTACTGAGCAATTCTTCTAGTTTTCTGGTTGGAGAACCTATTGTTGATATTACTGGTCGTAATGGAAAATAATTTTTATGAGCTTTAATCAGACCATAGGATAAGGAGAGAACTGTATTGATTGTATCAATATTACATTATTTCACGTTTCCTAAACAACCTTTCACTCCAAATTTATTCAAAACCCTGAAAGTTCCTTTTTCTAATTTTTTTGTAGGGTCATTTTCAATACGATCAAAGCTATCTTTATCTTCAAGAGTTTCAAGCATTTTTTTGAAACACTCAGTTTTAGAAATAGCTATAGTAATATTTCTCTTATCAGCTTTTGTCACTACAATATCTGGCTCATTTTTCAAAAACTCTTTAGTTAATTTATGTCCCTCATTCAGTTCATTGTCAATAATCGACTGCGAAAAGTTGTTGGTAAGAAATTCGTTTGACAATCCTGGAAGTTTAAATCTAAATTCTTGTTACTTGTTACTTGGTATTTTCTTAACGTTCGTGTCAACATCTTTCACGATTTCTAATAACTGAATAAAGTTTTTTCCCCCAGGCTTGTTACTAAAACTTTCGCCTAATCTGAGAATGTTAATAACCGCTTGTGGTATATCAATCTTCGAGAAATTAAGAAACCAAGGATCAGGTTTGTCATGTGATAGAACTAAATGGAGGTTTAAATGCAATTTTTGCATATCACCTTGAATCTGAATTATCTTAGGGAAGCTTCTGTCATGTTTTTTGTTATTATGAGTCGTTTTACTGTTTATTCAATTGTTTTTCGGAACGCATTATCTGATGACAAAATGAGGTACTTGTTCATTTAATTTCTCAAGAGTCAATTTACATTTTTTCATTAATACTATTTATTTTTGTGTGGCAATCACTAATGACAAGATTCAACCTTGATTTTCTCAATTTTGCATTTCGTTAAGAAATTTGGTTTCTGATCTTTCTGGCATATGCTGCTATCGAGGAAACATCAATGCTCGACTGAGGTACGCATATCGTATATGTATGCACATATAGAGATATATACAGATATAGATATACAATATACATATATATATAGACATTCGTGTAGCAACGGAAGCGAGCTTTCTGCCTATATAGATATACGGATATACATCAGGCGGTGCTTATGGATTTGAGTTGGGATGGGGTGTACTAGTCCTACATATTTGATGCGATTTTAATGTGTCTCTGCCTAGTGCGCCTGCACACCAACCGCATCGCGACGAGCATACTCTTCACTTTTGTTGGCTGAAAGTAGGACTTGGACGTAACTGCCGTGATGTTCTAATCGGCTTACCCAACAAACCACCACCCTTACGTCAACGCCAAAGCTTTCCAGTCCACCTTCACGTTATCTTAAGGATTTCCCTTAGTTTTGCGGAAAAAGGACCTGTACCACTTTCAACACTAATCCATCATTTCTCGTTACTTATTTGGAAACATTTACTCCACGGTTTTACTTGAATGATTAAATAATTTTACGCATACCGAAGAAATGAAAACAGTTATTGCGATTAACCATCATGTCTGATCCTAGGGAACTGCTTTCAAAGAAAAAAAAACACATTTTACATTAGTTTTCAAGATGCATGGTTACAAAATGCAGATTTCCGAATGTGGCTGGAAAAACTGATAACTACACTGCTTTATTCTCAAAATGTGATGTGAGATTCACTTTTAAACATGGCAGGGAAAAAGCTTTAAAAAACACCTCTCGAGTGAAGGTCACAAGAAAACTATGAACTCAGTGGGGACGAATAAACTTATGGAAACGTTTTTAACAGTGAAAGGTATACCTGAGTATTAACTGTGGCATTAAACTCATGAGTAAATTGTACTTTGACAGTACAGTTGCCAATAAACAACAGTGAGGGAGGACGAAAGCCGAAACGCTCGTCGAAAACATTTTGGCTGAAAAATCCATCGAAATGACTTTGGAAGAGATGAAAGTTTTCAGTAGCACACCCGTGTA
>JAUMHM010000071.1:30821943-30836486 GCA_032362435.1 Melikaiella ostensackeni | reverse complement strand
AAGAATTTGATATAATTCATCAAAATTCAAGTGAATTGAAAACAATTCAAAATTATTTTGAAAATCCAAAAGAAAAATTCATTGAATTCATTTTTGCAGTGAATTTAGAAGAAGTCAAAATGATTAGAAAGAATTTGAGGAAATGTCTGAGAATTCAAGGTGAGTTTTCAAAAAAGACTTCACAGTAAATTCACAAAAACTTTTAAAAAATCAAAAAGATCAATTGAATTGAGAAGCATTGAGTGAATTTAGAAAAAATTCAAATAATTTAGGAGCGAATTTCCAAAAATTCAAGAGGATTCCAAAGAATTCTAAAGAATTCACGATAAATTAATAAGAATTCAGGGTGAATTCCAAATAAATTCAAGTGAATTGAAAACGAATTTTTAAATCCATTAAATAAATAATATATAATAATCCATAAAGTATTCCATTGATTTCAGTAAAGCTGAAGTGAATTTAGAATTTTCAAAAAAATCAAGAGATTTCAAAATTAATTGAAAAAATTCTAAAATTCCAAAATATTCCATTGATTTAAAAAAAACTGCGGTGAGTTTAGAAGAATGCAACGTTATTCAAGAGAATTCGGTGAAATTTTCACAACGTCAACTTGAATTTAAAATAATTCAGGGTGACTTTAGAATAATTTAAGTGAATAGAGCCAAATTTAAAAAATCCCAAAAAATTCCATTGAATTCAGATAAATGCAAGTGAATGGAATTGAGTGAATTTAGATTTAGAGGAACTTAAGGGCATGTACCAGACGTGACACTAGCCAATATTTTTTGGCGAACTTATTAGAAAACTCATAATTTGAATGGACTTCTCATACCAGGCAAATGTTTATTGGCCTTTCCTTTACTTCTGTTTAGTGTGCAAAATCGATTTAAATTGTTACTTCATAAGAATTCAAGGTTAATTTAATAATCTTCAGGGTGAATTAGCAAAAAAATAGAAAATTCAAAAAAGATCCATTGAATTCAGTGGATTTCAAGGGAATTCCAAAGAATTCAAGGTGAGTTTAAAAGAATTCCAGAGACATCAAAAGAATTCAAAGAAATTCAAAAGAATTCAAAGGAATTGAAAATAATTCAAAAAACGTTATAGACCTGAATTCAATAGTGGCTAACCCTTGGGTTTTCTGTTTTAATTTAATGAAAGAAAAATGACTTAAGTGATCTTTTCCTTTTAAAAAGTGACTATAGTGACTTTATCTTAAAAAAGTGACTTAAGTGATTGAGTGGCAGCCCTGCTAATGTATCAACGACATTTTTTGTTTGGAAACTAAAAACTATGATTTATCAAAATTAAATTACATAATTTTATAATTAATACAATAATATTATTAATATTATTAATATATTAATAATAAAATAATAAAATAATAATATATTATTAATAATATTATAATTTCCTACTTATACTTTATTTTTGCAGAATTAGTTTGGATTTGGCCACAAAAAAGTGCTCCAGTTCATCCTCCTCCCATTGAACTTAAAGTTCACCATTTCGAAAGTTTTAGAATTTTACCTCTGAATTTACTACCAGGTTTTTATGAAGTAGGAACGGATAAGGAAATGGGTCTCGAGTACATCATTGGAGTAATCATGGGTGGAAAGTTGTGTCCATTAATGGCTCCAAGAACGAATAATAATAACTTAGAAAAAGTTAAAGTACGCATAGATGGCAACATTGCCAACGTGACTGAACTAATAGTGAAAGAGGATCATTTGAATAATCTGTTCCACAAAAAATTCGGGCCAGAAAAAGTTCGTGCTGCCCAGGTACGCGCAAATCGCCAAGCTTGAAAAATGCATTGTGCTTCTGGAAATTCTGGTTCCTTTTTAAAAAGAAAGAAGATCCCTAAAAAATGTAGTTCAATCGGATGAAATCTTCCACTCCTTCGTTGAGGTCAAAGGTTAAACTCTAAACATCTTCGTTACCTTCGTGCTTATAATGTTTTGGACAATATTGGCCTTATTATTTATGATAAATTTACTGGCGTTGTCTAATGTTATAGAAACAAATTTTTAGAAACTTTTTTAGATAATTTACTTTTTCTAACAATTAAGACATTTAGTGTGCCTAGACTTGTAGATATTTTCGTTATTAATTCATTGGTACCATATAAATTGTTTTTATGTTTATTTAATCATTCTTTATTCATCTTAGAATAAAAAATGGCTGATTAGGCTAGTATTGTCCTGAACATCTTTTTGTAAGCACGAAAGCAAAGAAGACGTTTAGAATTTAACCTCTGACCTCGATGAGGGAGTGCATAATTTTATCCGATTGGATTAAATTTTTTTAGGGATTTTTTTTCCAAAAAGGAATAAGAATTTTCAAAAGCACATCTCATTTTTCGAACTTGGTGATTTTCGGACCACCATAAGGCTACATTTTGTGTATTTTCATAGTTTTTGGTTCTTCAGTTATTCAGCAGTTCAGCATTGTCAGCAAGAAATATTACATTATAAACTCAATTATCAATGAGGCACTTTCATTTTATAATCTTATATCTGCATCTGTATTGTTTATGCGATCGCGCATAAAGAAATGTAAAAAAAATGTTTAGAAGGACCCAAATTATTATGATTTATATTATATTTTGACGATAAATTATGGAGAAAAATTTTAAAAACTGCGAAAAAAAGTAAGCAAAAAATGTTTTTTTTTTTGTTTTCGAATTCCACGTGACACCTTTTAATGATTGCGAAGAAAGGCTTAATAAACGTATGATCCTGGACAAATTTGTATTACTTTAAACTCTTATCTAGAACAAATTATTTGTAAAGTTTGCGTAAAGAGAAAAAAGTTGGACTTATTCTTGTTATGTCTCGTGTTTTCAAGGTCTCATTTTGAGTCCTAAATTTGTTGAAAAGTTTTGAAACATGGGAAACCTCCAGAACAAATAATTTAATGAAATAATACAAACAATCAAAAAAACTTCACCAAATAGTAGGTATTAATAGAAGAACTAAACAAAAAATAGAATTTATGGTCCATTCATTTCATATATTATTAAGAAATAAAAAATTATAATGTCCAGTAACAACCAACAGCTTTTAGAGTAAACTATTTCTATATTTACAGTCTTTCTGGTTTTAATACTATTTAAAAATTAGGTCTGTCAGAATATTTCATACCTTAAGAATTAAGAACTAAACAATCTTTTTCCCGCGGACCGATCTTCGTCGACTTTTAACTTCTTTGCAGACTTTGGAGTAGAATCAGAGGTGGATGTTCTTTTTCGTGACTATGAAATTAAAAAAAAATGTTTAAAAACTTGAAAAAGGTAAGGTAGTAATTATTATTATTTTCCTTACCCTCTTATTCGAAGTTGAAACTTCTTCATCAGTCTTCATTTCCTCAGCATATTTAACGGAGGGACTTATGTGTTCAAAAACAAATCTCCTCCCGTTTACTGGAGCCCGAACTACCTTGTCTTTTTCGTCGATTATCGATGCTATTCGGGCCAACGTCTCTTCTCCTCGAGCAAGAAATGAACCTCGCATTGCGTACTGAAGAAGAAAATTTTAGATTTGAAAAAACCCTTCTTCCGGCTATTTATATTTTCAAATTCAAACCTTCAAAACTAAAGAATTTAGAATTTAAAGTCTTCAAAAAAGAATCTACAAATTAACAAATCTAATGCGGAACAATTCTTAATTTTCAGCGTTTAAAATTAATAACTGAGCAATTTCCAACTCAAAAGATCAGTAAGTACAAATTCGAAGCTTTCAAAAGTAATCCATTTCGAAATGAAAAACATTAAGATTGTACGATTCCAAAGAAGGATTCAAAATTGAAAAATTTCATTTCGACGTCTTCAAACAAAAAAAAATAATACAATTAGAATAAAAATTTGACAGATTGAAAAAGAAGCGCTGAAAATTGTTCAACTATTACAGAACTTTCAATGTTTAAATTGCACAAGATTGAGCGCTTGAAATTGACTCTTCGAGCCAATATCTCTTCTCCTCGAGCAAGAAATTAACCTCGCATTGCGTACTGAAGAAGAAAATTTTAGATTTAAAAAAAGAACTTTTTCCGGTTCTCTAAATTTTCAAATTCAAACCTTTAAAACTAAAGAATTTAGAACTTGAAGTCTTCAAAAAAGAATCTACAAATTAAATAATTCAAACAATAACAAAATTAAACATTGTCCAAATAAAAAAACATTAAGATTGTACAATTCCAAAGTAGAAGAATTCAAAATTGAAAATTCTGTATTTAGACGTCTTAAAACAGAAAAATAATACAATTAAAATCAAAATTTGTCAGACTGAAAAAGAAGCACTGAAAATTGTTCAATTAAAAGTTATACAACTTAAAGTGCTTTTAAGTTAAAATAATCCAATTCTAAAGTATAAGACATCAAAATTAAAGATTTTAAAACCCGAGTTTATTCAAAATTAAAACGTCAAAAATAAAATGATAAAGCTATTATTCGAGGAAAAAATATGCACTGAAAATAGTTCAACTATTAAGACTCAATTTGAAATTGTAGAAGATTACGCGAGAATTTTGCACGTTCTGAAAAAATAATTATTAATGTTCTAAATAACTTTCATTTCAAATTCCGCAACTCTGAACAATTAATATTTAAGCAGAAACAATTTTGAACCTTTTAATTCAAAATTATTTCGACCTAAACAATTTTTTTATTTCAATTTATAAGCACTGAATTTTAAACACTTCCAAAGGTGGAGAAGGGACTCGCTCGCAGGCTTGAAATAGGAATTCAAAATTGTACCTTTTCAAATTATTGACGTTCAGAAATAATCGATAAAAAAATTAAGAGACCTAATTATTAAAATTCAAGCCTTGAAATTTGAGCAATTTAATAATTAGTCTTTAAAATTTAACAATTAAAAATGAGAAGTGCTTAAAACTGTGTAACTTTCATCAGGAAACTTGATTGGATAAGTTTCTATACTAAAACTAAGAATTGAAAAATACCTGTATCGTAGAAGTCTTGACTTTCGCAGGTTTTTCCAACAAATTTGGAATTATACTTGGAGCTAAAGGTTTCTTAGATTTTAGAACCAGAGACTCTTCCGTCTTAGAGAAACCAGTACTACTTTTTGCAGCATTCACAACTTTCAGGCCGACTTTAAAAATCGGACTATCATTCAAATCATCTTCAATGTCATCTTTAGAATTTTGTTTCTGTTTTTCAAGAAACTGTTGCTGTTCAAATCTCCTTTTTCTCAGTTCTATCTCACTCGTATCTTCCATTGCTTCAGCTATCATCTCTTGATCTTCAGGTCCCTTCGATTCGTCCCATACGGCTCCTAGGCTATCAATATTCTTCCACTTGAATTTTCTTTCGCGACCAGCGCCCTCGGAATGCAAATCTCCATCCTCAAAGAGCATATCTTGCAATAATCTAACTTCTCGCTGATCATCATCTAAAACTTGTCGGGCATGAATCTTTCCAAGTTGATTTCTCATCTGATCCTCATCAATTACATCATCGTCTCCTTCTTCCCTCTCAAGTCTATCTAAACCCTTTTCATCTTCATCCGCCGAATCCCAATCACTTTCACTCAACTCAGCCTCATTTTCCAAAAAATTTTTAGCCACCTTCTTGAGGTCCTTTTTCGGAATCATGACTACTTCATTTTCCTCAGAGTCATAATCGATAAACTGTTCCTCCTCTTCTTCTTTCTCTTCTTCTTCATCTTCTTCATCATCTTCTTCTTCAGATAAATATAAAACTTCTTTTGCACCATTTTCATCTTCATCATCTGATAAAACCAATTTCTGAATCTTCTTCCTTCCCTTTTTTTTATCTTCTTTCTCAATCTCATCCTCCTCATCCGAAGAAACAACTTTCAATCTGCTACCCAGCAACTTTACTTCTCCCATCTTTTTCGGTGAAGCTTTCGTCGGACTTTTCGATTCCTCATCTAAGGTCAGCTTCATATCCTGCGAATTTTCATCGATTCCAAAAGCTTTCTCTGATTCGATATCCAAAGGCACTGAAGAAAAACTTCCAGAACACAGATCTAACAACTGTGAGTCCGTAACTTTCGACTGAGTTGGAGGATTCATTAACAGTTGAAGATCTTTTCTAACTAGGGGAGTTTCACTGAACTTTCCGGAACACAAATCCATCAACTCATCTACATTAACCGCGTCAGGAGAGTCTTGGAACAGTTTTTTCTGTAAACCACACCATTTCTCTAGATTTACAGAAACCTGGGGGCGTTTTTCTACAGAGTTAGGCTCTTGCGAAAGTGAATCGTTCAGTTGATCTAAAGAATCTCCTTCTTTGGATGCTGAATCCTTCATCCCGGAATCAGAATTTTTATTCAAAGCTGAGAGTTGAGTTATGGGAGAGATGAGACTTAAACGATTCGGTTTAAGGAGCGGAGTTTGGCAAGTTAGGGATGCTCTCTCTATCACTTTGAGATGCATTTCATCTTCATTGTCACTTGTCCAACCATCGCTGACGTCACCAAACATGTCGACATCGGTCTTGGTTCGTTGGAATTTTTTTCTGGAATCTTCGTTCACTTTCTCAAGATCGTTGACTTCCTTTTCTGGATTTTCAGGTTCTGAGAGATCAGAATCATCTTCAAAAGCAGTGGTTATGCGTCGAAGTTTTTTGGGATGTTCCAGGTCTTCGGCATCTTTGTTTTCTTCGTCATCTTCATTATCTTCTTCGTCATCGGCTTCTCCTTCTTCATCTTCGTTTTCGATATCTTCCTCTAATTCATCCTCTTCGTCATATTCCTCACCTTCCTCATCTTTTCTTTCTCCATCGACTATATTTTCTTCATCTTCACTAACTTCAGCTTCTTCATCTGCAAACTCACAATTCGATTTCTTGTTTTCTTTTATAATAACATCGTTCTCTTCTGGTTCGCTTTCAGCACTTTCATCATCCAATTCCTCTTCATCATCCAGCAATAATTCATCTTTATCTTCGGGTTCAATTTCGTCACCGAGATATTCGTCAAGTGCTTTCGAAGCTTCTTCTTTTTGCCGCCATTCTTCATTTCGCTTGCTTGACATTTTCTGCTGAAGTTCTTCTCTCAGTTTCTTTAGTTTTGCTCCTGGTTTATTCAGTTCATGATCCTCGGCAGCATTCATCATTTTGTAGGGGAGAACCTAAGAAATAAAATAATGTAATAACTGATAACAGGGTTGCTACAGAATTCCGGTTTCAAAATTCTCTGAGTTTTACAGGTTTTCCAGATCAACTTTTTCAAAATTACAGTCAATTCGATTCAATTTCAACACATTATACTGGTCGCAAACAAACTTACCAATAATTTCTTGTAAAATTATTAATCAAAGCAAACCCTGGTGGAAAAAACTTGGACGACAAACTACAACGTTCTATGAAAACGTCGTTTTTACAGATAATTGTAGAAATTAATAGATTTTTTCGGCATAAAAAACTACAAATTTGTATTAAAAAATCAAGGTGTTTAATAAATAATTATGAAGTTTTATCATTTTGTATAAAACATAAAAATGGTCTAAGATTTTACGAAAATATGCATGTGGTCAAACCAGATGTAGTTTTTTATACTATTTTGTTTTCAGAAAATCACCAGAGTGTCTGCCCAACAGATGATTTTAAATTCCAGGTTATTTCCCGGTTTTCTCCCGGTCAATTTTTCATTTTCCCGGTCTGGAAATTATACTTCTTTTTGAAATTTCCATGCCCTGGCTCAAAATTTTAATTCTCTTGGAAAATTTCCCATTCCAAATCAAAATTGTAGTTCTTTTGAAAAATTCACTATTCCAAGTCAGAATTATAATTCTTCTGGAAAACTCCATGTTCCAGATCAGAATTATAATTTTCTTTCGAAATTCCCTGAACCAACTCAAAAATATCATTCTTCTTAAAAATAGACTGTTGCGAGTCATTATTATACTCCATTGTACTTCTTTTTTAAATCCAGAGGTATAACGCAGAATTATAATGCAGATATTATTATATTACAGATACCTCTTCCAAAATCCCCTGTTCCAAATCATAATTACAGTTCTTATATTTTTTATTTTAAAACGTAAATCTTTCTCTCTTTAATTAAAAAAAATACATATTTACAAGTTCAGTTTAATACTAATTTACGAGTTTGAGTTATACTGGATTTCAAGATTTCAAATGAAAAAAAATCGAATGAAAAATCCTGTTCACTGAATCAAAGTCTTGGTCATTTCCCGGTTTTTTTAGTTTTCCGGTGAACAAAATGACGGGCTTTTTCCTGGTCAGGTAAACATCCTGATTACAAATGAAAACGTTACCCTTGTAGAACGCTGTACTTATTCGTGAACAATTTTTTCAGAATATTCAGATTTCCTAAATTTATGTACCTGAAGTTCTGAACGTTCAAATGAACGAAATATTTTTCCCCAATTCTATTTTATCCATAAATATTGTTCAAACTACGATTTAAAATTATGCATTATAAGTTTCTTATGATAATTTAACATTCCCAATATAAATGAACAAATATTTTAACTTTGTTTCTAGTTTACAAAGCCATCAGTACAAAATTTCGTTCATTTGAACGTTTAGAACTTCAGACACATCTTAATTTTGAAATTTCTCGAAAACAGTGAGATATACGTTGTACTAAAATAATTATTAAGACTTTGAAGTTGGTGCGAATAAAAAAAATCCAGTCATTTTTTTTTTAATTCCGTGACTGTACCAGGTCTGCCAGGTGTTTTAGCAACACTCGATAATTTCATAAATTAATTTAGAAATAATTTTATAAATAAACATACCGTTTCTGTTATTTTCAAACCGTCTGGAGTGACTTCCGTATGCATTACCATAACATCATCAGCAGTTTTCTCACTTTTAGGGATCTGCGAATGTCGTACAAATCTGCTTACTAAGTTGCTTATTCCATCGCGATGTGATTTTACGGCTATCTCAAAGTCAATATTTGTACCTTAAAATGAAAAAAAAAACATAAATGTATTTTAAATTTTCAGTCATTAGTTCACATATTTAGTAAACAAGAAGGATGCCTTTTAATTTTTAAAAATCTTATATACCTGGCGTTCCTCGAAGACTTGGTTTCCCCTTAAGATAACAGGAAGGTATTTTATTTCTCAGCGCCTTTTTTGGAGAATTGTCATCATCAAAATCAGGAGGAGGTAAACCGATAACGTGTCCCTTCGAAGTTGCAGCCTCATCCTCCGTTTTTTCATCTTGATTTTCTTCATTCTTTTCCTCTTCTAATATTGCTGAAGTTTCACTTACTTCCGCTTCATTTAGATCAGACTTCTCATTCTCTAGAATTTTACTTGAAGGCTCACTTTCTTGACCATTACTTTCAAGATCTATTAGTTGCAAGTCAGTATCAAAATCAGCTGTCGAAAATCTTAATTCAAAATCATTTGCATCAATCTCCATGGCATTGCTTTCATCAGATTTTCCAGCGTCATTTTGATCCTCCAGATTTTGCACCGATGTCTCGTAATCTTTTTGAGACTGGTGATTTGTTCTAGAATTTTCGTTCTCATCTTCACCCGCAAATAATTCACGCGATGCGTTTGAATTATTTGTAGTGGGTTCCATTGAAGTTTCTGTTATTTTGTCCTGGATAGTATCTTCAGTCTGAGGAACTTGAATTTCTTCTCTAATATTCAAATTATTAGAAAGTATTTCAGTCACACCGATGGAAGCTGAGGATAATTGATTTTCCTTGGAGGAATCAACCTCCATCGGGTTTTCAAGTTCCTTGAGGTCCAAATTTTGATCAGTTGAACCTTCAGGTTTTTCAACTCCATCAGTCTCTTTATTGAACAATTGAATTTCTTCTTCTGAGTCAGAGGATCGGTAAAATTCCTCGACTTCTTTTTCCTTTTCTTCGATAGCTTTGCTTTATGTAATAAAAAGTAAAATTTAGGTTTCTGATTATTAATATATCAATAATAAGATTAAAAAATTGAAATTTATCTCACCTGATAATATCAGCGAACATTTTAACTTTAGCGGCTGTAGTTGGAGCTTTTGGAAGAGCAGATGAGATTTTTTTTCTGTTCAAAAATTCCTGCAATGTGCGTTGCTTTGGTCGATGATAAGGAAGAGATAATTCCGATTCTCTTAGTAATCTTTGAGACTCGCTGTGTATTTCCTTCATCGCTGCATCTTTCGCAGCCCTCGCTGAAACCTAGAAATATAAAATTAATATTTTTAAAAAATAAAAATCATCCCAAATAAATTACAATAAAGAACCTTTTAAAATTACCGCTCTTTTTTTCTCGATTTTTTCCTTTGGCTTCCCTTCAGTTTTATTCTCATCACTTGCATCCGATAATACTCTATCGTTTTCATTTCTTTCATCAGCAGATTCATCAGAATCTACTAAATTTTTCAGAACATTCGACGCCTGAAACATAAAAAAAAAGATTAGCGAAGACACTAATTATCAATTACAAAGTCGAAGAAAGTTGATATATCGAATAAATTACCTTTTTTGCTTGAATATTTTTCTTCTTTTCGTCACGGGATTCAGAATTTTCATCATTAGAGGATTCTGTAGAAGAATTATCTTCCGAATCAGAATCTAGTATTTTTTTTAGATTTGATTTCTACAAATGAAAAATAGAACTTAATATGCTTCAATAAAAAATAAAGAATGTAAGAAATTTAAGTTTAGATTTAAATTTACCTGAGTCTGATCATGAGCTTTTTCTTCCTTGTTTATTGAATCATCTTCAGAATCGCTATCTAAATTATTCACTAGCCTTGATTTCTTTCTAGAATTTATTGATATTTCTCTATTCTCAGATATTTCTGAAACTGAATCTATTTCTTCTTTTTCATTATTTTGCTTTGATTGAAAAAATATTTCGTCCTCAGATTCGCTGTCTAGATCTAAAATATTTGTACGTCTTGATTTCTTTTTAGATTTTGTGACTGTGTCTCGATTCTCAGACGTTTCTGAAACTGAGCTTATTTCCTCTTTTTCTTCACTTTCCTTCTTTGATAGAAAAATTCCTTCTTCATCAGATTCACTATCGACAATTGCAAACGTCTTTTTTGTACCCGACTTTGAACTTTTATTAAGCTTGAAATTGGTATAATCATCGTCGTCGTCCGAACTAAGAATTTTGCTGTCCGTTCTGTTAATTTTTGTTTCATTCGATTTAACTTCTTGTTTTTCTTGAGACTCTTTTTGAGAATTTGAATTACCAGAACATTTTAAGGAAGAATCTACCTTTTCTTGAGATTCTTTTTGAACATTTGAATTGCCAGAACTTTTTGAGGGAGAATCTACTTTTTCTTGAGACTCTTCTTGAGAATTTGAATCACCAGAACTATTTGAGGACGAATCTACATTTCCTTGAGACTCTTTCTGAGAATTTGAGTTACCAGAACAGTTTGAGGAAGAATCTACTTTTTCTTGAGACTCTTGAGAATTTGAATTTCTAGAACTGTTTGAGGAAGAATCTACTTTTCCTTGAGACTCCTTTTGAGAATTTGAATTACCAGAACTGTTTGAGGAAGAATCTTCTTTTGAAAAATCCTCTTTATCTTTTTGGAAGGACAAATTGCCTTGAATCTCACTTTTTAAAGATAAAGCACTGTTTGAGTTTTCATTGATCTGAGCAGTTTCTAGATTTTTATTCTTCACGCTATCATCAGATAAGTTAGTCGAAGAAGTTTGGATTTTAGGATCATCTCCAGAATTATCGACAGTTTTTTCCTTTTCTTGAGACGAAGACATTTCATTCTCAGTCACTGGAATTTCTGTTGTCGCATTTTCAGTTGGATTTGAACTTGTGAAGCTTCAAAAAAAAAATAATGAAAATTCTAAATTATATTGTTTGCAAAGAATGTTAATTTCATGAAATGTTAAATTTATAACAATAAAAATTGGGTCAAAATTTACAATTTATTGTATAAAATATTACGTCAAAATTAATTACAATTTGTTTATTAAATCCAGTCTCCACAGTGCCTATTGGAGTTAAAAAAAGATGAATAGGTGAATTTTTTTCGGAAATAGGTGACGAATAGGTGATTTAGAAAAGTCAATTTCTTCTTGAATATTGAAAGCTTTAGACGTGAATTGACTGAATTATTAAGCTTTTCAATTTGAAACTGTCCAATTTTTATTACTTCAATTTTAAATAACATATTGAATTTTCAAAAATGTGATAAATCTATAGAAGGGTTCAAACAACAATTGTTGAGTTTCAATTACTATAAATTCAAAATGATCTAATTAATCATGTTTCGAGCTAAAATGATCGAATTTTGGATGTTATGAATAAGAAATTTCTTTCAATTTGATCATTATTCTGAATATGAGGCTAACAGTTTTAAAAAATCAAAAAAAGTGCAAAAGCGACTCGCTATCCAGCTTAAAAATAAACATTCAAAATTGTAAATTTTCAAATTTTTAACGTTCATAATTTAA
The DNA here is from genome assembly GCA_032362435.1 of Melikaiella ostensackeni. NCBI lineage: Eukaryota > Metazoa > Arthropoda > Insecta > Hymenoptera > Cynipidae > Melikaiella > Melikaiella ostensackeni. The sequence continues at coordinate 30,824,076 of JAUMHM010000071.1, read as the reverse complement.
TAATTAAGAAAAAGAGGTTTAACAAATTAAAATTGTCAAATTCAAGCCTTCAAAATCAAATAATCTTACAATAATTAATCTTTAAAAGTCAACAATTTAAAATTAGAAGTGTTTAAAGCTACTAAAGCTATAAGAATTAAAAAATTTCCCGACCAGAAAATAAATTCATTTTCATTTTCCGGATTTCTCCCGGTTAAATTTATAAAAATAAAAATTGGGTCAGAATTCACAATTTATCGTATGAAACATTACGTTAAAATTAATTACAATTTGTTTATTAAATCCATAGTACGTATACATAATCAACTAAATAATTCAAGTTCACTCTTGGAGAATGACAGGTAAGGAATTTTTTTAATTACCGTGAACATTCTGCATTAAAAAAGCAAGAATAATCATTTTCACGAATATTTTACTTACCCTTGTGATGAAGAAAATGAAACTTCACTCGTGTTCGTCGTGTTATTTGGCAAATTTAACTCAATTTTCTCACTTTCACTTTCCGGTGAAGACTGATCTTTCAAATTAGGACTCACATTATTACTTTCGAGAGGAAAAGCAATCGTCGTCATGTTTAAGAGAATAACATTTATAATAAACTGAGTTATTTAGAACAACAAAGCATTCAGTGACATTAACTCTGAAAGAGGTTAAGCACGACAATTCGCCAATTCGCGCCAAAAGGTAAAGTTTTCACTTTTCTTCGCGAGAGGCGCTACTGTCTTTACGCCCTCTAGCCTTGTTTATTTGAATTAAAAAACCGAAGACCGGATCGAGGTTTCATAATTAATTAATTAATTCAACATTTCGGTGAATATTCCACGTCAAGTATTGTTATCACAAGTAATCGTGCAGAAAAATATTTCACAATGACGAAAGGTACGTTTAATTCAATAGCTTGAAAATATCGAAAATATGAAGTTTAAGAAGATAACTTCAAATTGAGGTTATGTTTTTATTGATAAACAAATATTTTATAGCGTTATTTCGTTAATAAATAAAATTATTCAACATGTCATTCAGGGTAAAAATTGAAAGAAATTATTTATATTTATATTACAAATACATCTAGTAAGAAAAATCAGATAGAGGCTTACGTAATATGTGAAGTAGGCACATTTTTTCACAAATTATTGAATTTTTAAGGATAAAATCATAGATTATTTCGAGATACTGTACATTTGAATACTTTGAGACAGTAGATTAATATAATTTCTGTACAATTGTAGATTTTTTTTATCATAAAAGCCTCCAAATTTTTAACTGAAGTAGTTGAGTTGTAAAATTTCCTTACAATATTGTCTTGTGTATCTCCTGCCGTGAAGTCTTTTTAATAATAATAATCTTCAAATTCATTCGTTCACTTTTTCCACATTGAAACTCCTATGTTTTCGCTCGCTTCTCGCGTATTTTTTGTCTTGTGACTTTTTTACGTTCAGTATTGTAGAAATTCGAAGCTTTAAAAATTAGAACAATTATTACAATCGTTCAAGTATTCAAAGGTTTCAATTTTTAAATTACATAATTTTCAACGATTTGAATTTAAACCAAAAAGTGTTGAATTTCCCTATCTAAAATCTGTCCAATGTGTAATATTTGAATTAGAAAAGATTGAAATTGCAAGGATTAAAATTACGAAGCTTTGAACTATTAATGCTTTCAATTTGAAATACATTTATTAAACCAAGAAAGGTTCAAACAGTCTTTATTTATTTTAAAACATTATAGATTTAAAATTATCTAATTCATCAAGTTTCGACCCACAATTATTAAATTTTGAACGTGTTGAATTAAAAATTCTTTAACTTGATTTCTAAATTATACAGTTTTGGGAAATTTAAAATCAAAACCAAAAAACGTTGTCAATTTTATTCAAAAAGTATTGAATTTTAAATTCTTCCGAAAATGAAAAAATGATTTCCTGGGAGAATTTTAGTAAACTTTCAACATTTAAAATTTTCAAATTGTGGACGTTGCGAATTAATTAGTCTTTAGAATTCAATAATTTGAAAATTAATAATCGGTGGGGAAATTGTATTGACCCTCAATAGTAAAATTCGTAAGGACTGTTGATGTTCGTTATTAGCTTTAGGATCAGGTGAAATTGAATACAAATTAAATTGTTTCAAACGT
>JAUMHM010000071.1:30797332-30821245 GCA_032362435.1 Melikaiella ostensackeni | reverse complement strand
CTTATAAAAAAACCTTTGGCATAGCGAAGAGATAGATTTCTTCGAGAAGAGAAAAGAACTTTAAATGGTCACTGTTCGAGTTTGAAACTATTTAATTTATATTCAATTTCACCTGACCCTAAAGCCAATAACGAACATCAACATTCCTTACGAATTTGAAAATTATTAATATTTAATGATTTAGTTTCAAGATCCTAATTCAAGAATTCTTCAGTTTTTCCAATTAGAAATCATCCAATTTTCAACGTTTTTAAAATAATTAAACTTTGAAGGTTCACAATTCTTAATTCTTTAATTTTGAACGGTGAAAAGAAGAGTGATTTTTTTGTGCACAAATCTCATTTTTTATTGAAAAAGTCTATCTAAGCACTTTTAATGTACTTCATACTACATGACATGATACCTATTAATAATTTTTATCATCTTTTAAATTTCTATAATTGTAATTAAAAATTATAGTTTTGAATGTGCAATTCTAAAATAGTTTAATATTCTAAAATAGTTTAATTTTTGAGGCCTTGAAACGAAAATTGCTTAGCTTCAAAAGCTTAAATTCGAAAATATTTGTTTCGAATTTCTTAATTTTCAAATTTTTAAATGTATTAATTGAATTTTAAGGTTAGAGCTTGAGTCCAACAGCCTTTAATTATAGTTCTCTAATCTTTTGAAATTTCCAATTTCATGAAGCTTCATGAAATAAAAATGAATCGAAATTTTCAGAGGAAGTTGTAGCCAAAAAGTCACCGGAGAATAATGACATTGAAAGTAAAGCGACAGATTCTGGATCGGATCCATCAGCCCCCATAACTCGTAGGGGAGTCCTGACTTCCTTTCTCACGGGAAAACCCATGGAAATTCCAGAGCAGGATATCGTACGTATTTTTAATCCCATAAAAGAATAACGAAATACACCTAACATTAAAATTAATCCGATCTATCTAAAAGTTTGCATTCTTTCCTCTTTCAACAGCTTGGCAAGTGCAGGTTCGTCTCGGAATTCGAGAAACTAAACCGCATCGGTGAAGGAACTTACGGAATAGTTTATCGTGCAAGAGATACGAAAAATGACAAAGTCGTGGCCTTGAAGAAAGTCAGAATGGAGCATGAAAAGGATGGACTTCCAGTCAGTGGCCTTCGAGAAATTAGCGTTCTCTTATCCTGCCGACACGAAAATATCGTCCACCTGAAAGAAGTCGTTGTCGGGAAAAGTCTCGAGAGTATATTTTTAGCAATGGAATATTGCGAGCAGGATCTTGCGAGTCTTTTGGACAATATGCAGGCCCCTTTTTCTGAAAGTCAAGTCAAATGCATCATGCTTCAAGTTTTGAAGGGCTTGAGATACCTTCATCACAACTTCATCGTTCATAGAGATCTGAAAGTTTCGAATTTGTTGATGACTGACAAAGGCTGCGTTAAAATAGCCGATTTCGGACTCGCGAGATGGTTCGGTTTGCCTTTGAAATCAATGACTCCCAGGGTCGTGACTCTTTGGTATCGTGCACCGGAATTATTGCTCCAGGCGAAGACACAAACGACTTCGGTTGATATGTGGGCAGCTGGTTGCATTTTAGGTGAATTGTTAGGACACAGACCTCTCTTGCCTGGAAGGTCAGAAATTGCTCAATTAGAACTGATTGTTGATTTATTGGGCACACCGAGTGAGGCTATCTGGCCAGAGTTTAATTCTCTGCCGGCGTTGCAAAATTTTACGCTTAAACAACAGCCCTACAATAATCTGAAACAACGATTTCCCTGGCTCAGTGCCGCTGGTCTCAGGCTACTGAACTTCTTATTTATGTACGATCCCAAAAAACGTGCAACTGCCGAAGAATGTTTGCAGAGTAGTTACTTCAAGGAAGCGCCTTTACGTAAGTGTTTGAGGTTTATTTATAAAAAGATCTAGACTCTAAGATTTTTTTATAATAAAATATTGTCTTTTTAGCCTGCGACCCGAAATTGATGCCAACATTCCCACAACATAGAAATATGAAAAAATCCGCACAACCGAAAGAAGTTCGGGAACCAGAAGCGCCAGTAAGCGACCAGACAAACAACCTTCCTGCGATTTCAGATCTTGTAAGTATTTTCAGATGAAGCAATATAATAAGAATCTTTCAAATGTTCCAATAATTTTATTTTTATTACAGATAGAGAAGTGATGTTTATAATTTTTTTTTGCTTTTCCAGCTTGGATCCCTCGTGAAGAAGAGACGCGTAGAATAAAAGTCTCAGTCAAGTACGTAGTTCTTTAAGTTCGACGATTTTATTACTTTTCACTTATATGTTATATATTACAATTTCACGTTGACACAATTCGAGAAAGAAAAGCAAAACAAGTTTCCAACTAAACGTTTGAACTTTTCAAATAAAGATTAGCATTCCGTGCAATATACTTCGTCTCTTTTTCTTTAAAAAACGGGTCGACTGGTAAAAAGTTCGTTAAAAAGTAACGACAACTAATGTAAGACTTATTACTTAAGAGCAGATTTAATATCTAAGTTACATGATCGAAATTTAGTTTCTTCAAACTTCGACAATTCTTTTTTATTCTTTTCGAATATACTTTAACATTCATTTTGGATAAAATGAAATCAATCTTTTATTGTCAATTATTGTTTAGACGATTTTTTATTTGATCTTCGTTTCGTGGTATTTAAACTGTTTGCGCAGCTTGTTGTTGAGCTTCAAAACGTTTTTTAAACTGGCCCTGAGGATCATACTTGGCAACTAGACGCTCCCAGTCCATTGGTCTCTTAGTTCTGAGATGGTTGATGACTTTTTCAGCAGTACTTTTTTGTTTTTCATTGCATTTCGTGCAACCAGTCGCCAAAGCATCGGGCAGTGTTTCTGAAATTAAAAGGAAAAATTTTAATAAGAAGACTAAAAGAAATTAAAATACCATATCTAATTCACAGTTTAATTTATTTCACAAGGAGGGCTCAGATTAAACTTAAAGCCTTAATTGTTGAATAATTCTAAGTTTGAAATTTTCAAAATTAATGTTCCTGAAGTTCTAAACGTTCAAATTAAGAATCATTTCGGATTTCAAAAGATTTATTTATTTCATATTAAATAAAAGTACCAGTAAAATTATGCATTAGGTGCAAGTTTCTTTTATAATGTTAGATGTGAGATTTCTTTTATAATTGTATGAATCACTTTTAGTACTGTTTCTAGTTTACAGTTACACAATTTGGAATTAAAAGCGATTAGAATTGAATAATTTAAATTTTTATCATTTTTAATTTAAGGTCCAAAAGTGTTCAAAATTTAATACTTTATACATTTATATTTTTTTATCATAATAATAAATTGAAATAGAAATTCTTCCCAATCAATAAGAATTCAAATGGAAAATGTTCAAGTTTGCAGTGGAATAAGGTTTAAATTAAATTATTTTGTATCTATTATTAATTTAATTATTCATTATCAATTAAATTATATGGAAGATTAAATTTTTCGAATTTGCAAGCATTTCAATTTATAAAAAATTAGACATTTAAAAGTACCAATTTTAAAACCATTGATTTAAACAAATTTAAAAATTAAAGAAACACAAGTTCAAATTTAATGTAAATTATAAACTTCTCTCATTTGAAAATATTCAAAGTTGACAAGTTGAACAGTTCAGAAAGGAATATTTTAAATGCAGATTTGGAATCCTTTAAGCTGAATGACTATTGTTAAAAGATTGTTTTAACTTTAAAGTTTATTTCGATCCCTAAAAAAGATATGTTATTATTTCAGTCACTCCAGTGGCTAACACTGCTTTTTTTACATTATATTAAAAAATTTAATACGATTATATGACTTTTTTCGAAATTCCATGTGACTTTTTTTTCTAATTTTATGCGACTAATGCGATTTTTTTAAAGCCTTCTAGTCGATCCGAACCCTGCAGAATTAGAAATTTCCTCTGAGGGAGAGTGAAGATATGTCCAAAGGTGCCGTTTAAAAACTACTTCACGCTGTTTTGAACACTTATTCCACCCCTCCTCTTCTTCGTCACAGATAATTTTGAAATTTTTTGGAAAGAGTTGACTTTTATACCCAAAAATATGAATTTTCAACCACAAATTTTAAACCAAATAGTTGAATTTTCAACAAATTAATTAAAATTTCAACAAAATATTAAAATTTTTGAACCCGAAAATTTGAGTTTTTTACCAAATAGTTGAATTTTCAACCTACAAAGATGAATTTTCAACCAAATTGTCGATTTTTCAAACAAAAAAATTAATTTTCTATCAAGAAGAATTTGTAACAAAATACCTTAATTTTAAACAAATGGTTGAATTTTAAATTAGAAAAGGTACATCTTCAATAAAAGGAAAACGATTTTTCATCAAAATAAATGAATTTTCAACCAAAGAAATGAATTTTCAACTAAAATGATGAATCTTCAACCAAAAAAATGAATTTTTAACAAAGTGGTTGCATTTCTGACAAAATTTTCAACAAAATAATTCAACTTTCAACAAAACATTTGAATTTTCATTAAGATAATTAAATTTTCAACAAAACAGTTAAATTTTCAATTAAAGTGATGAATCTTCAACAACAATAAAAATGAATTTTTAACAACGAAGTTCAACTTTCAACCAGGTGCTGGTAGAATTTTTAATCCAAAAAGACGAATTTTCAAAAAAAAAAATAAATAAATTTTCAACAAAATATTTAAGTTTTTAAACCCGAAAATATAAGTTTCCTACCAAATAGTAGAATTTTCAACATACAAAGATGAATTTTGAACCAAATTGTTAAATTTTCAACAAAATACCTGAATTTTAAACTAAATGGTTGAATTTTCAATTAAAAGATACATTTCCAACAAAAAGAAAACGATTTTTCAACTAAAATGATGAATCTTCATCAACAACAAAAATGAATTTTCAACACAGTAGTTCCATTTTTAACAAAATTGTTTAATTTTAACAAAATAATTAAGTTTTCAATAAAATAATTCATTTTTTAACAAAATAATTTAATTTTCAACAAAATAGTTGAACTTTCAACTAAAGTGATAGATCTTCAACAAAAAAAAAAGATTTTTCAGCAAGGAAGTTCAAGTTTCAACCAATCAGTACAATTTTCGATTTAAAAAAAAAATAATTCTCAACGAAAAATATAATAGTTGATATTTCAACCAAGAGAAGATTCAAACGAAAAGATGAATTCTCAACGAAAAATGTAATAATTGATATTTCAACCAAAAAAGATTTTAATTTTAAATCATAAACATTTAAATTCAAGAAAAATAGACGAATTTTCAATAAAATAGTTTAATCTTCAACTAAAAAGTTTAATTTTCTTCCAAAAAATGAATTTTCGACAAAAGAGTCGAATTTTCAACCAGCAAAGATTTTTTAGTCGAGGGAGATTATTGGTTGAGAATCCATCTTTTATGGTTAAAAATTTTATCATTTGTTTCAAAATTTTATTATTTATTTGAAAATTTATTTATTTTGTTCAATATTCAACAAGTTTGATAAAAAATCATTCTATTTGTTTGAAAATTCGTCTTTTTGGGTTGAAAATTTAACTATTTTGGTAGAAAATTCCACTACTTGGTTGAAAGGTGAACTACTATGTTGAAAATTCATCTTTTTAGTTGTAGATTCATTATTTTAGTTCAAAATTCATCTCTTTCGTTGATCCAACTGTTATTGGTTGAGAATTCGAATCTTTTTTGGGTAAAAAATGTACAATTTTTATGAAAATTAAATTATTTTATTCAATATTCAACAATTTTGATAGAAAATCATCCTATTTGTTTGAGAATTCAACTGTTTTGTCGAAAATTCGTCTTTTTGGGAAAAAAATTTAACTATTTTGGTAGAAAAATCAATTATTTGATTAAAAATTAGCTTTTTTGCTGAAAATTACACTCCCCGGCAGAGTGATGTAGTTTTTGAGCGGCCACAAATATCTTTATAATCTTTTTCGTTTGTAAGCAAGATTTGTGGTGTTTATATTTTTAGAAGGAAGTTGAGATCAAAATGGTTTTATATTATTCATTTGCTAAAGTGACCGTTTGGATATGCAAATGATGTTGAGTCTTGAGATATGCAAATTAAGTTACGTGGACAACATGTTACAGTATTACAACTTCGTAAGATTACATGAAGTAAGAGCAAGAAGCCCAAATGTGAAAGTTCAATGTATTTCATTACGCAATTGAGAAAGTGTATTGAATCCGTAAGATGTATGACTTAAGCTTCAGATACTTAACGAATTTTTAAATTACTAAAAAATAAATAGAATAAAAATTCTAGAGGTATCTTCATTTATATAATTAATTTTAATTACTGATTACTAATTAGTTTCTTTTTATTATAGGTTTTTAATTTACTCACTTTTGAGTTCACGACCGTCTGGAGTGCAAGAGCCCTCTTCCAACATGCACTTGATGTAATTGGTCAAAACTCTCGTGTTTTGAAGAATTTTATCCACGTCTATGTTGTCGTATTTGTTTATGTATTTTTCATCAGCGAGTGCCACCGACACCAGAAATAATAAGAAAATAATAATCTTCATTGTCGAAGAGGTCTTTAAATTCAGAGATTTTTTAAAGAGGACGAGTCCCTTTTTTTAATTTAAGAATAAGGTTTGATTTTGAAAGTAAATAAATATTAAATGTTGCTCTCACAGCTAAACTTGAGAAACTAAGAGGTAGGAACAGGAGGCTTTCTTATATATGGGCGAGCAGCAACTATACTGGAGGGGTCCCTTATTTCCAAGAGCATTCCTCCGGATGCTCATCAAACACATCAGACTTTTAAAAAATTGTTTACTCTTAATGCTTCTAGAAGATAATTTTTTTAAAATTAATTGTACGAAGAAGTAACTCTCCATAAGAATTTTTTTTAACTATTCAGGCTTACCAATGTTTTATTGTTCAATTTTGAACTCATCAAAAATTAAATTGTTCACTTTTTTCAACTCTAAATTGTATTTTCAGTTGGGGCTTTCAATTTGGAATTATTCAGTATCAAACGCTGTGCATACAATTTAAATTATTTAACTTTGCAAGCTAAAATTTGAAAATAATCAGTTCTTTAATTTCAAACGCCTACAATTTAAATTGTTCAATTTTGATCGCTTCGAAATTAAAAATATTAAATTTTGAAGGTTTTTAATTAAAAATTAAACAATTTTGAACGCTGTACAATTTTGATGATTTCAATTTATTCGTTTAAAATTTTTCTTTAAGTTATTAAAGATCTAATCTTGTACACTTTAATTTGATCGAAAAGGCTTACGTTTGAAATCCTACAGAATTTATACTTTTTGTCAGATAGGTAGTAATTTCGATGGAAATGATGTTCCCAAAGTTTCATAAGAAATTTTTTTATATTTTCAAGCTTAAAAATGTTGCATTTTTCAATTTTGAACTCATCAGAAATTAAATTGTTCACTTTTTTCAACTCTGTATAGTATTTTAAATTGTGTTAATGCCTAAAATATTAGGTTATTAAATTTTGTTCGCTTCGATATTAAAAGTGTTACATTTTGATGGTTCTTAATTAAAAATTAAAAAAATTTGAACGCTCTATAATTTTAATTATTTCAATTTATTCGTTTTTAAATTGTTAAATTTTTTAAAATGATTTAATCTTGTACAGTTTAATTTCAAAGGCGTAAGATTGAAATTCTACAGAATTTATATTTTTTGTCAGATACGTAGTGATTTCGATGAAGTGATGTACCCGAAGTTTCATGAGAATTTTTTTTTACATTTTTCAAGCTTAGAAATGTTGCATTTTTCAATTTTGAACTCATCAAAAATTAAATTGTTCACTTTTTTCAACTCTAAATTGTATTTTAAATTGTGGCTTTGAATTTTAAATTTTTTAGTGTCAAACAATTCAAATATTATAATTTACATTATTTAACTTCAAAAGGTAAAATTTAAAAATAATTCTTCAAATTTACACGCTTGAAATTTGAGATTGTTCAATTTTGATCGCTTCGAAATGAAAAGTGCTAAATTTTGAAGGTTTTTCATTGAAGATTAAAAAATTTTGAACGCTGTAACATTTTAATGATTTCAATTTATTTGTTTTTAAATTGTTTAAACGTTTTTAATGAACTAATCATATACAGTTCAATTTCAAAGGCTCAAGTTTGAAATCCTACAAAATTCATATTTTTTGTCAGATAGTGATTTCGATAAAATGATGATCCCAAAGTTTCATAAGAAATTTTTTTACATTTTTCAAGCTTAAAAATGTTGCATTTTTCAATTTTTTGCTCATCAAAAATCAAATTGTTTACTTCTTCAACTTTAAATAATATTCTAATTGTGGCTTCAAATTTAAAATTTTTCAGTATGAAACACTATATAATTATGTATACAATTTAAAATATTTATCTTTGCAAGCTTAAATTTAAAAATAATTAGTTCTTTAATTTGAAACGCCTAAAATTTTAAGTTGTTCAACTTTGATCGCTTCGAAACTAAAAGAGGTAAATTTTCAAGGTTTGTAATTAAAAATTAAAATAATTTGAACACTCTTCAATTTTAATTATTTCAATTTATTCGTTTTTAAATTGTTTTAAAGTTTTTAATGATCTCATCTTGAGCAGTTCAATTTCAAAGGCTTTCAAATTGAAAGTTTTAATTTTGAACGCTTTATTTCAAAATTGTACAGTTTTTATTTATTAAAAGTAAAATTTTGAAATTTTTCAAAGTTTTTGTTTTTCAACTGTTCATTTGATTTGAAATTCTTTATTCTGAAAATATATAGTTTTTAAATTATCCACTTTTGATTTTTGTATCAGCTTATGCTGCTTATTCCTGTAATAAATAATAATAATAATAATTTTCTCTGATTTTTTTAACAATATTTATTCCTCTTCGTCAGAAACTTTTCTTACTCTAATTGTGCAGAAAAGTTGCATTTTATTAACCAATTTTAATTTTGTTTTTTGAAATTTTAGTATAATAAGAAATTTTTTTATATTTTTCGAGATTAAAAATGTTGCATTTTTGAATTTTGAACGCATTAAAATGAAAAAATTTCACTTTTTTAGACTTCAACTTATATTTTTGATCTGAGTAACTTTGAAATTCGGAATTTTTTAGTACCGAATATTACAACTTGATATTGTTCAATTTTGAAGGTTTTTTTGTTGAAAACGTTGAGAAGGCTGTGCAATTTCAATTATTTCAATTTATCCGTTCTTTAATTGATATATCTAAATTGTGAATGCTTCAATTTAAAAGGGTTTTATTTTGTAATGTGAAAGAAACAATATTTCGAATTTGAAGATTCCTTTCTGAATACAGAATGGTCCATTTTGAACAGTTTAATATGCAAATTTTGGTTTTCAAACATTTTCAGTGTAATGTTAAAAAGTTTTTAAAATGAGATTTTTAATTTTAAACGTTTTATTTCAAAATTGTATAATTTTTCCAAATTTTTTTAGCTTTCTCTTTTGAATTATTCATTTTATTTAAAATAGTTTATTCTAAAAGTATTTCGTATTTAAACAATTCACTTTTGAATGACAAAAATTTTAAACTGTGCCATTATTTGTGGTTTCCAACTTCAAATTTCTGCCTATACATTCTAAAGATTTTTTCTAATTTTTTTGAAAGAATATTTATTCCCCTTAATAAGCAATATTAATTTTGTTTTCATTTTCGTCTCATTTTTCATATTTCATATTTTTTTTCATGTTTCATATTTCGAAAAATAGGTTTGAGATACTACGGAATTATTTTTTATCAGATATAGTGATTTGGATGGAAATATCTGGTTTCATAAGACATTTTTTAACTTTTCAGTTTAAACAATGTTTTATTGTTCAATTTTGAATGCATCAACAATTAAATTATGCACTTTTTCCAACTCAAAATGGTATTTTATATTGTGGCTTTGAATTTGAAATTTTGCAATAAAAAACACTGTCTATACAATTTAAATTATTTAACTTAGAAACTGAAATTGGAAAATTTCAAATTCTGTTGTTTTTAAAATGTTTCATTCTTCAATTATTAATGGTCAAAATTGTATATTGTTCATTTTCGATCGCTTCGAAATTAAAAGAGTTAAATTTTAAAGGTTAGTACATAATTAAAAATTTAAAAATTTTGAACGCTGTACAATTTTAATTATTTCAATTTATTTTCGATTAATTTTCTTGAAAGTTTTAATTGATTTAATTTTAATCAGTTTAATTTGAAAGGCTTTCAAATTGAAACTTTCAATTTTGAACATTTTATTTCAAAATTTGAAGTTTTTTAAAGGTAGAATTTTTAAAATTTTCAAAGCTTTCGATTTTAAAGTGTGTATTCTATTTCAAATTGTCTATTTTGAAAATATTTCATATATAAATTATTCACTTTTGAATGTCAATAATTTTAAATTGTGCCATTATGTTTTAGAGTTTCCAGCTTCAAATTTCTGGCTATTTAATCTAAAAGATTTTTTTCTAATTTTTTAAAGAAGATTTATTCCCCTTAATAAGAAATTATAATTTTGTTTTAATTTTCTTTTTTGAAATTTTACTTTTTATGGACACTCGAATTTAAAAAAATAAGTTTGAGATTCTACATTATGTATGCTTTTTGTCAGATAGTGAGTTGCATAGTGAGTTCCCAAACTTTTATAAGAAAATCGTTTGAACTTTTCAGGCAACTTTTCCAAATTAAAATTTCTCAATCTTGAAGGTTTTTGATAAAAAAATTGTTTAATTTGGAACGCTCTACAATAAAAAAATTAAATTAGATTAATTTATACGTTTTGAAATCAGTATTGCTGAATTGAAATTTATTTGCTGAATTGTTGAATTTCATTTTGAAACGTACAAGTTACATTATTTAATATTAAATTGTTGTTTAACTTTTAAATACAGAATCGTTATATTTTAATTCAAAATTTAATTTCTATCAAAATTTTCCATTTAAAATTATTCACTCTGTTTAGCATTGTTAATAAAAAAGCTATTGAAAATTGTTTATTCTGAAAACCTTTGTTTAAAAATTATTCATTTCTGAATGGCAGTATTTGAAAATTGTCTCGTAATTTAAACATGAAAATTTAGGATTGAATCTCAAATTAAAATTTTTATGTTTAATATAGCTTTTGCATTCTGATTTGGAAAAACGAAAAAAAATTTTTAATCGCATTATATCTTGCTTACTTTTTTAAAGGAACAAAAGCGTCCGTCTGAATAATAATTCAAATTTTTCAAATATTTTTCGAAATTTATAACTTTTAAATATGGAATTGTTCTATTTTAATTCAAAATTAGATTACTAACAAAATTTTCGATATAAAATTATTTATTCTAATTAGAATTGTTATTTAAAAAGTTGTTTAAAATTGTTCATTCTAAAAACCTTTATTTTGATATTATTCATTTTTAAATGGCAACATTTGAAAATTGTCTCGTAATTTTAAAATAAAAATTTAGGATTGAATCTGAGATTAAAATTTTGATATTTAATATAATTTCTGCATTTCGATTTGAAAGATCGAACAAATTTTAAATGTCGTATTATATCTTGCCTACTTTTTTTAGATGCACGAAAGAGTGCACCTGAATAATAATTTAAAAATTTGTTGTGTTTTTCAAAATTTCTTTCAAATATGTAATTGTTCTATTTTAATTCAAAATTAAATTCCTATCAAAATTTCCCACTTAAAATTATTCATTCTATTTGGAATTGTCAATCGAAAAACTATTCAAAATTGTTTATTCTGAAAACCTTTATTTAAAAATTATTCATTTTTAAATGGCAATATTTAAAAATTGTCTCGTGATTTTAGAATAATAATTTAGGATTGAACCTGAGATTAAAATGTTGATATTTAATATAGGCTTTGCATTCCCATTTTAAAGGTCGAAAAACATTTTTAAAAACGTCTTATATCTTGCCTACTAATTTTAGAATCACAAAAGAGTCCATCTGAATAATAATTAAAAATGTTTTCCAATATTTTTCAAAAATTTTAACTTTTAAATATGTAATTGTTCTATTTTAATTCAAAAATGAATTCCTATCAAAATTTTCTATTCACTAATATTCATTCTATTTAGAATTGTTAATCAAAAAGCTATCCAAAATTGTTTATTCTGCAAACCTTTATTTAAAAATTATTCATTTTTAAAATGTAATATTTGAAAATCGTTTTGTAATTTTAAAATAAGAATTTAGGATTGAATCTAAGATTAAAATTTTGTTATTTAAAATAGGTTTTGCATTCCAATTTGAAAGATCGAAAAACATTTTCAAAATCGTATTATGTTTTACCTACTTTTTTAGAGGCACAAAAGAGTCCGTCTAAATAATAATTTACAATTTTTTTCAAAATTTCTGACTTAAAAAGGAAATGATTCTATTTTAATTCAAAATTAAATTCCTATAAAAATGTTTGATTCAAAATTATTCATTTTTTGAGAATTGTTATTCAAATAGCTAATTTAAATTATTTATTCTGAACACCTTCATTCTTAAATTATGTACTTTCAAATGACAATATTTGTGAAGTGTCTCGTAATTTTAAAATGGAAATTCAGGATTGAATCTGAGATTGAAATTTTGATATTTAATATAGCTTTTGCATTTCAATTTAAGAGATCGAAAAAATTTTAAAAAACGTATTATAGCTTGCCTTATTTTTCTAGAGGCAAAAAAGAGTCTGTCTGAATAAGAATGTAAAATTTTTTTTCAACATTTTTCCAAATTTCTAACTTTTAAATATGGGATTGTTCTATTTTAATTCACAATTAAATTCCTATCAAAATTTTCGATTCAAAGTAGCTCATTTTGAAAATCTTTACATATATTAAAATTATTCATTCTCAAATGGCAATATTTTTAAATTGTCTCGTAATTTTGAAATAAAAATGTAGGATTGAATCTGAGATTAAAATTTTGATATTTAATATAGATTTTGCATTCCGATTTGAAAGATCGAAAAACATTTTTTAAATCGCATTATATCTTTCCTACTTTTTTTAGACGCACAGAAGAGTCCACCTGAATAATAATTAAAAATATTTTTCAATATCTCTAACTTTTAAATATGGTGTTCTTCTATTTTTAGTCAAAGTTAATTCCTTATAAAAATTTTCGATTTAAAATTATTCATTCTACTTAGAATTGTTATTTGAAAAGCTATTTGAAATTGTTTATTTTAAAAACCTCTGTTTTAAAATTATTCATTTTTGAATGGCAATATTTGAAAATAACAGCTGGGCTTTGAATTTGAGACTAAAACATTTATATTTGATATACCTTTTGCATTCCGATCTGAAAGGTCGAAGAAAAAAGTTCAAATCGCATTATACCTTGTCTACTTTTTTTTAGACACACAAAAGAGTTCAGCTGAATAATAATTTAAAAAGTTGAATAATCTTTTTCAAAGCCCTCTTCTATTATGAAACTAAAATAAGTTCTTTTCAGAAACTTTCAAAGATTCAGATTTGAAGGACAGATTTGCATACATCTATATTCTGAATTTGAAAAAAGTAGTTTAATCCCTCATTTCTATAATACCTCCATTTGATTACTCAGAAGTCTGAGAAATATTTTACATAAATTGATAAGCATGTTTAGAACCTGCGCATTTTTTAAGCATACAGGGACTTGTATTAAGAATGGAAAAGAAAGATGGTAGTACTACTTGTTTTTCAGCGACCATGAACCAGCTTCGCATATTAAGTAAGTGAGAGAAGATCCTTTGGAGAACTAAAGCGGCCATCGACTTACAAGAACGTCAAACAATTTGCGGTTGCTAAATCTAACGTTTGCTTACAATCTTCAAGGGAAAAAAATATTTGAAATTCGACGTACAGGCAATTAACGCTTTTGAGTTTGCTATGAGTTTCATCAGAAAGACGAAGATCCGGAGGATCTTAAGTAAATAAATTTTAATTTTTATGTCCGGGCTCGGATTCACAGTGGGACACTTTGGCAAGGCATCAAAAATCTGTAACCGCGTCAAATTAAAATTAATATTAATAAAGCTTGGCATTATTCCAGTGGCCACTAATAGGCCATGACCTATTAGTCACCGAGATAATTTTTCTTCAAAAGGTCAGAAAAGTCCCCTGATTACGAATATCTTGGTTATTTTTACGAAATCCTGGTCAGTTTTTGGATCTGCCATTTTGAATTTTTTAAATCTGACTGAAAATTCGTAATCAACAATCCAAAAAATCTCTGTATACAAACTTTCATAAGCATCACTCATTTTTAGAAACATTTATACACTTTTTTATCATTTATGCGACCATATTGGATCGATTATTTTGAAAATCTGTCTCAAGATTCATAAACAAAGACCCAAACAATCCCGAGGTACTGATTTTCACAAACATTTATGAATTTTATATATTCAGTGAATTGGAGTACCAACACACTGTGAATTCCTTTAGATCGTTGTATCAATAACAAAGTTATTCTTCCAAAGAATAAATTAATTTGGTCATACTATCCAATAAAAAAGCAGTGGATTCAAATGTCAATGAATCATATTTTTATTTGTCAATTTTAAAACCAACGTACGTTTCGACGTTTCGTTGCAGGCCTTCTCTTCAAGGGTAAATATAACCTAAGTCGAATTAAAGTAATTCAAAATTATAAACTGGTACAAAAGTTAGAATTATAGTTAAGAAAGTTATATGAGATTTTTTTACCTGTAGTAATATTGATAAATCCAAAAACATTTCAATTCGTCGCTATTTCATAAGAAACGTAATTTTTGGAGTAGACCAAAAATGAGTTTTTTTACAACGAAGTTTAAAAGAAAAAAGTCCTTAATTATGAATAACAAGATTGAAATTAGTTAAGAACAGACATTATAAACATTGAATTAAAACCTCAAATTTTAATGAGGCTTCAATATTTTAAATTTAACTACATTTTGAAAATTAAACGAAGTATTGTGTTTTGGAAGAACAAACGTAGACTAACAAATACATTAGAGATAAAGCCAATTTGACATGAGTAATTAGGAAAGGCGGATACTAAAATGGAATCCTTAATGAATAAAGCGCGCCAAAACTAAGTTGAAATGAAAAATTGATTCAGTCATTGTATAATGTTTATAGACAAAACTGTTATAAAATTCTTTGATAAATTTTATTGATATTAAACATTTCAGTCTTTTAAGTAATGGAAATTTTATTATATTTGTTCACGAAAATGAACTCAATGATTCTTTTCTTATGAGTATTGTTTTCTCGAGCTAAAATTTTAATATTTTTGAGTTCAAAACCAAAATAATGATCAAATTGCATTCATATTTTGATAAACCAGTATTTTGATTGCCTAATTCACAATCCCGTTTATGTTCATTGTTACGAGCTTTTAGTCTCCTGCTAGTATCACCAATATAAACTATATTACAACATTCACATTTTATAAGATATACTACACTAGATAAGTTTTCTTTACTATCTTCATCTTTGTTTAAAAAAAAAGGAAATCTATTGAGTGTATGGTTGTTTGTGAAATAAACATTGACATGGTATTTTTTGGAAGAACACCTAAGACGTTCAGAAAGACCTTCAACATAAGGTAAACAGACTTCAAGGTCAGTTTTTTTTGTAAGTTTCAATCCATTTGTTATTTTTAGAGGAACTGTCATTTCATGAATTCTTTCTTTGATGATGTTATTTATTAATTGAAGTGGGTAATTATTTTCTACTAGAGTTATTTTTGATTGATCTAAGTTTTCTTTTCAGAATTTAATATCACTCAGTTTTACACCTCTGTCAATAAGACCTCTAATTAAACCAACTTTTTGACAAAATTAATGATGAGAATTATAATTTAGATAAGGTCCTGACCGAGAAGGCTTTTTATACCAATTTGTGACTAATTTACTCTCAGGAGTTTTAATAATGATTAAATCAAGATAAACAATAGAATTATTTGCTTCTTTTTTAATAGTAGACTTAATCGAATCTTTCATATTGTTGGAAGTGTTTATGAATTCATCTATTTTGTTAGATGTAACTATAGCTAGGATATCATCCACATACCGTTTGTAAAGAATAGGAGTAAAACTTAAATTATCAAGAGCCGTTTTTTCAACATCTTCTATTACTATGTTTGAAACAATGGGGGATAATGGAGAGCCCATTGGGCAACCTGAAATCTGTTTGTAAAATTTATTATTGAAAGAAAAAACTGTATTGTAAAATATTAATGAAATTCATCAAAGCATTTTATAACAGTTTTGTCTATAAACATTATACAATGACTCAATCAATTTTTAATTTCAACTTAGTTTTGGCGCGCTTTATTCATTAAGGACTCCATTTACTGGAGTCACGTGACCAAACTAATGCTCGATTTTTAATCTTTATTTTTGAAACGATTTACTCTTTCTGTGAATAAAATATCGCTCTAAAACTTTGGGAAAAGTAAAAGGAAACGTAACTTAGGTTTATATACATCATTCGGGTGGAAATTTGTAAACAAATTTTCTCGGAGAAATTAAAACTGGAGCAACGTCAGAATTTTTTTTTCAAATAACTTATATCCACACGAATTGAAATATAGCGTCGAAATTTTCGGAAATGATATAAACGGCACTAAGGAACGTTTTTATGATCCTAATTATTTTCAGTTGAAAAAAAAATTTAATAAAAAACTAAATTTGGAGAATTACCGACCATGCAACGGCCTACATGATGAAGTTCACAATGACAGTAAGTGACAGGTCTCGGGATGATATGAGGATCCTAATCGATCCTAACCGCAAAAAAAACTCGATTGCGAGAATGGAATGCTGTTCACTGTTTTTACAGCACGGTCGGTGATTCTGCAAATTTAGTTTTTTATTAAATTTTTTTTTCAAGTACAAATAATTAGGACCATAAAAACGTTCCTTAGTGCCGTTTATATCATTTCCGAAAATTTCAGCTCGATATCTCATTTCGTGTGAATATAAGTTGCTTGAAAAAAAAATTCTGACGTTGCTCCATTTTTAATTCCTTCAAGAAAATTTTTTTACAAAATTTCCATCCAAATGATGAATATAAACGTAAGTTACTGTTTCATTTTGCATTTCCTAAAGTTTCAAAGCGATATTTCATTCACAAAAAGAGTAAATCGTTACAAAAATAAAAATTAAATATCTAGCATTAGTTTGGTCACGTGACTCCAGTTAGACATGCCCTCAATTACTCATGTGAAATTGGCTTTATCTCTGATGTATTCGTAAGTCTATGTCCTTCCAAAACAGAATACTTCTTTGAGTTTTTAAAATGTAGTAAAATTTATAATATGGAAGCCTCTTTAAAAATTGAGGTTTCAATTCTATGTTTATAATGTCTGTTCTCAACTACTTTCAATCTTGTTATTTATCAGTAAGGATTATTTTCTTCCAAACTTCGTTGTTAAAAAAAAATAATTTTTGGTTTACTCCAAAAATTATGTTTCTCATGAAATAGCGACGAATTGAAATGTTTTTGGATTGATCAATATTACTACAGGTAAAAAAAATCTCATATAACTTTCTTAACTATAATTCTAAATTTTGTACCAGTTTTTAATTTTGAATTACTTTAATTTTACTTAGGTTATATTTACCTTTGAAGAAGACCTACAATGAAAGGTCGAGACGTACGTTGGTTTTAAAATTGACAAATAAAAATATGATTCATTGACATCGGAATCCACTGCTTTTTGATTGGACCGTATGACCAAATGAATTCATTCTTCGAAAGAATAACTTCGTTATTTATGAATTTTTTAAATCTTTGGTCCGCTATATTGGATCGATCATTTGGAATTTCCAAAATTTGTTTGAAGATTCGAATCAGCGACCGAAACAATTGCGAGGTACTGATTCTTACAAAAATTTATTATTTTTTCAAGATTTTCGTCCGCAATACTGGATCGGCCAATTTGAATGTTTAAAATCTGATTTAAGATTCGCAATCAGAGACCCAAACAATTCCGAGGTAGTGAATTTTACAAACATTTATAAATTTTTCAAGATTTTTGTCCGCCATATTGAATCAGCTAACCTTACTTTTGAAAATATGACTTAAGATTCGTAATCAGAGAGCCAAACAATCCCGAGGTACTGATTTTTATAAACATTTATGAATTTTTCAAGTATTTCGTCCGCCATATTGGATCGACCGTTTTGAATTTTGAAAATTTGATTGAAAATTCATATCAGCAACTCAAAAAATTCCGAGGTGCTGATTTTTACAAACATTTATCAATTTTTCAAGCATTTCTTTCGCCATATTGGATCGACCATTTTGAATCTTAAAAATCTGGCTCGAGATTCGTAATCAGAGACCCAAACAATCCCGAGGTAGTGAATTTTACAAACATTTATCAATTTTTAAGATTTTTGTCCGCCATATTGAATCAGCTAACCTTACTCTTGAAAATCTGACTTAAGATTCGTAATCAGAGAGCCAAACAATCCCGAGGTACTGATTTTTACAAACATTTATGAATTTTTCAAGTATTTCGTCCGCCATATTGGATCGACCGTTTTGAATTTTGAAAATCTGGCTCAAGATTCATAATCAGAGACCCAAATAATCACGAGGTACTGATTTTTACGAACATTTATAAATTTTTTAAGTATTTCGTCCGTCATATTAGATCGACGATTCTGAATTTTGAAAATTAATTGAAAATTCGTATCAGCGACTCAAAAAATCCGGAGGTACTGATTTTTACAAACATTCATGAATTTTTAAGTATCTCGTCCGCCATATTGGATCGACCATTTCGAATTTTGAAAATCTGGCTCAAGATTCATAATCAGAGACCCAAAT
This sequence comes from Melikaiella ostensackeni, assembly GCA_032362435.1. NCBI lineage: Eukaryota > Metazoa > Arthropoda > Insecta > Hymenoptera > Cynipidae > Melikaiella > Melikaiella ostensackeni. Next base: position 30,802,471 of record JAUMHM010000071.1, on the reverse strand, counting down.
AATTCCGAGGTACTGATTTTTACGAACATCTATAAATTTTCTAAGTAATTCGTCCGCCATATTGGATCGACGATTCTGAATTTTGAAAATTTGATTGAAAATTCGTATCAGCGACTCAAAAAATAAAAATCAGTAAATACTGATTTTTACAAACATTTATAAATTTTCAAAGTATTTCTTCCGCCATATTGGATCGAGCATTTTGAATTTTTAAAATCTGGCTCAAGATTCGTAATCAGAGACCCAAACAATCTCGAGGTACTGATTTTTACAAACATTGATAAATTTCTCAAGTATTTCGTCCGCCATATTGGATCGACCATTTTGAATTTTAAAAACCTGACTTCAGATTGGTAATCAGCAATAACTTGGTTATTTTTTCGAAATCCTAGACAGTTTTTGGGTCGGCCATTTTGAATTTTTTAAATCTGATGGAAGATTCGTAATTAGCGACCTAAAAAATCTCCGTATGCAAACTTTTATAAGCATCACTCATTTTAAGAAACATTTATACACTTTATTATCATTTACGCGACCATTAAAAATGTTGAAAACCTGACTTCAGATTCGTAATCAGCATTATCATAAACATAAAATAAAATGTTTCGCACCTTTGAAAATTTGATTCACGTAAAGTTGTACAGCTACCGAGAAACAAAGAACCGATTCGAAGATTCAAATCGGTCTGAAGTCTTAGTGAATCCGCAATCCTGATTGGCATTTTCCAATAGCGACCGATTCACAAAGATTTAAAATTTCACTCGCTCATTGATTTACAATTTTTAAATGTTGTTTGAAATATGGGTGCATAACCTCAAAATTTTTAATCTGATTTTGAAAAATCAAAAAAGAATGAAAAAGTTTCTCTTCAATCGGAGTTTTCTCATTTACGACGCCTGAATTGGAGTTAGCAGATCGAACTCATTCAAATGTTGAGGTCCGATTCAAACGCGTCATTCCGATTCAGAAAACGATCGTCCAATCCGCTTTCTTAAATGAAAACCGATTCACTAAAGCAATTGTTTAATCGTTTTTTTTTCAGGGTATGAAGTTCATTTTTTTTCTCGCAAAAACCGAGAAAACCCAACATTGGTCGCTTATGCTGCAGCCGCCATTTTGAACTTCGAAATCGCGGCAGCAGATTCGTATTTAGCGATACCTAAACCTTCAGTATGTAATCCAGTCTCCACTAACACTTCTACATGCACTGATAGGTCTCCGAGATCATTTTTGTTCAAAAGATAAAAAAAGTCCCCTGATTACGAATATCTTGGCAATTTTTTCGAAATCCTGGTCAGTTTTTGTTTAAACAATTTTTTAAAGGAATTTCATTGTTTATTAACAAAAAATTATGAAATCATTTTTAGCAATGGTAAGCAAAACAAAACTTTTTTGCCTCTTGCACTTTCTTCGTAGAATAAACCGCTTGCAATTTACAGCATAATAAACAAATAATTTTTTAACAAAATTGACATATTTGGACATTTGCACCTTAGAATGTATAGCTCAAAAAAATTTGAAACTTGTACATTGGCTATATCGAGATCAGACCTCTTGAAAGCTAAAAGAAATCTCATAATCGAATGAAAACTTCTCTCCGTGAATTGTTGTTAAAAAATTGCTATTTCTAAGACGATATCGTCTAAACTTTTAATTTGTAAATAAAAAATCATCCAGGTGCACCAGTGTCATAATTTTCCCTAAAAGTGTTGCGAAACCTATACCTACCATTAATCACATTGTTTATCCTTTATAAACTCTCTTGATTTATTGTTTATAATAATTGTCATAAATAAAGACTCAATGACCAGAATTGATTAAAAAAATTTTGTTTGTTTGTTAATCTTTGACACAAAATGAAACTTTTTACTGTTGAGATATTTTGTCGTACGACGAGTCTTTATTTATTCACAGCCATATAAACAATGTATTTTTCATAAATCTACGCTCTCCTACAAGCCACAATTTTCAAGCTATTCGCGATAACCTTTTTTTATAACACTAATTTCACCATAAACAATAAAATTATCTTGCTAAGCATTTTTAAAACTTGTTGCTTATTGTTTATAACTATTGCTATTAACAAAAACAAAACGTGTCCTTTTTTCGATTTTTCATCGATTTTATCGAGTGTAGATTTATAAAAAATACATTGTTTATATGGCTGTGAATAAATAATGGCTCGTCGTATGTAAAAATGTCACGAGAGTGACAAAGATGTCGAAGAAGATTAACAAAAAAAATCAAAAAATCAATTCTGGTCATTGAGAGTCTTTATTTATAACAATTGTTATAAAGAATAAAGCAAGAGAGCTTATGAAGAATAAACAATGTTATCAATAATAGGTATAGGTTTCGAAACAGTTTTAGAGAAAATTATTACACTGGTTTACCTGGATGATTTCTTATTAACAAATTAAAAGTCTAGAGGATTTCGTCTTAAAAACAGCAAGTTACGGCAATTTTCTCGACTATTTGACTAAGAAATGTCTGATATACGTTATAGAAATTGTATTTGAAATATGTCACAACAATAGTATATGAAGAATGTCGATATTAAAATCATTTTTATTGACTTTGAATTATAAGAAAATATCTAAAAGTCATATATTGCTCTTTATTTCACAACAAAATTAATTTTCGGTGTCTGAATAAGGTAGAAATGTTTTCGAGTGTACCTCGATTTATAACTGTACAGTGAGGAAGTACTTTAAATAATTTTTATCTGGCCAGAATGACGTTGATCATCAAAAAAATCCTCAGACATCAAATTTTTCGCTATTTTTTTAGAATTATGCCACTTTCATCGACCATGTGACCATCATACGAGTATTATATATTTCTTAAAATATATTCTGAATAAAATCAAATAAAAGAATAGTCGGAGCATATATTAGCTTGTTATAATGTCATTAAATTATCAAAGTATTACTTTTATGCTGATTTCCGACATTAGTTTCAATTTAGTCATCCTGTTTACTTTTTGAACCGAAATCATTCGTAGTTTCACCAACAGGCAAAATCTAAACTTTTCAATTTTTTAATATTAGATGATATTTTGATGTGATTACGGACAGCTCGCTAATCCCAAGAATCAAAACAAACCTATGTACTGCAATTTTTGAGTGCATCAAGGTTTTGTTTACATTTTGCCAATGCACCACGGCTCGTCAGGCTTTTGTTTACATTTTGTTTTTCCTACTCGCTTTTTAAGGGAAAAAATTCAATTCAGTTTTGACTTCCTAATCGCGAGTATGTTATAAGAGAGCTGGAAACCCTGAATTTTAAACAGCATTTCTTTTTCGCATTAAATTCAGTAAACGTGTTCTGTGATTTGTTAGTGGTTCGTGTTTATAAAAATGGATTTGTTAAGCTAATATCCAATCATTGGAAAATACCATACAGTGAGTTAAGTAACCGAAGATTACCTACACACGTGGATGTCATGAGATATGTACTATTTTTTCGAATGCGAAAAAATTCTAACTGAAAAAGAATCTAAAAGATTCCCAAGTTTTTCTGATATTTCGCGTTTAGTTGTGAAAAGGCTGCAGGATATATGGAATGAAAATTCCATCCCAATTTTTACAGGAGCAAGAATCGCGAAAATCGTTAAAACAGATCAAGATGAGTTGAAGGAATTGAAAAAGTCGCATGGAAAAGATAAATATAAATCTTTGTACAAAAACAAATTAAATGCGTTTCGTGCAAATAAATCAAAGTTATTTGATATTGCGGCTCGTAAGTGTGATAATGCTTCATGCACTTGTGAGAAAGACCTTCCTGAAGCTGACAGAGTGTTTCTCTAAAATCAGCCATCTTCCAGGCGAATGAGAAAACCATTTACGTCTCTTCCGAAAATCGATTCGAAACAATCAGATCATTATGAAGTACAATCGAAGCGTTTGATGACTGATGTTCTTCAATTACAAAGTGAAGAAGTTATCCAAAGAAAGCGTCAGAAAGTAAAAATTGAAGGTGAAAGTTCATACTGTGGCTCGATTATGGATGACGATGTAAAAGACGATTACCTGCCTGCCGAGGAAGATGTTGAGAATGCATGGGTCCCTTATTGGAATAAATTTACAGATCAGACAAGATTAAACTGTCCAAAATTTTCAAAAGTCTATGACAGATACGGCATCGGATACAGGCCTACTTCTTTACTGACTTCAGCAATTTTATACGACGTGAGTAAGTACATTTCGGAAGTAAAAGGTTTAGTTTTTGACAAGAATAAACTGTATGAAGAAAGAACAAAAACTCATCATCAACTTCAGAAAGAGCAGCTCTCGTTGACTTCAGAAATAAAGGCTTTTTACTTCGATGCAGAAAATACGAAACAAAAGTAATTGATGAAACAAGTAAAGAAAAAATACGGCAGACAATAAAACGAAAATTACATACTTCTCTCATTCAAGAACCACGACGTACTTACTTAGGACACATATCCTCATTTTCTTCATATGCAAAAACGATTATACATGATATCCTTCAGTTTTTCTTTTTCGAAGAAATTAGTACCTCCAATCTAGATTGTGTGGGTTGTGATGGCTGTCCTACGAACACTGGTAAACACGCAGGTACAATTCGATTGCTAGAATTGGAATTGGGTAAACCGTCTGTCAGCTTCATGGTAATGAGCTGCCATTCAAAGCCTTGTTTATAAAACTTGATGGAGGAACTTCTGGTCCTAACGATTTTTCTGGTCCAATCGGAAAAAGCTTAGTTTCTTGTGAACAACTTCCAGTTGTAAAGTTCGATGCTGTCGACAGTCCTTATTCTCCTGTAGTTGACACCCGTGATCTTAGTTCTGATCAAAAGTACCTGCTAGATATATGGAATGCTTTCAAGGAAGGAGAGTGTTCTGAAAATCTTATTTGAAAAAGTCTAGGGGAATTATCGCACGCCAGATGGTTGACTACGATGAGTAGAACTCTTCGAACTTACATTGGGACAGACAATCCATCATTTGAGTTAAGTGTTTTAGTTCAATTCATCATGAAAGTATATTCCCAATGTGGTTCGAAATTAAGTGTCAACCATCTATTAAAGATGCCCCGAAATACGAGGGGCAAGTAAAAAGTAAGGTTCCCACATTTTTTTCAGGTGTAAGACATTTTTTATTGAAATTGCAAA